>LD688964.1:800890-812281 GCA_003118335.3 Papilio memnon
TTGTTTCCCCTTGTTTTTCTATAATTTGTAGATTCCCTAACAAATCCGTTGAAATCGGTCTATTTCGTGGAAATCTCTAAACGTTACTTTCCGTTGAAATGTGTTCGTCTGTATTTTTCAATAAAATCGCTCAACATTGTCTAAAGATATTTCCAGCCAAATACGTAGTATGGGATAAAATAAGTCTGTGAACATTGTTTAAAATAACCCTGACGTTCCACACGTTCGGTAAAGATAAACAGTGGACGTCATCAAATTAAATTTACTCACGCAGACAGAAATATTTCCTTGAAAATTCTTGCGAAATACAGAACTAGGAGGTGGGACTCTCTCCTATATACGTAGTTAGAAAATTGGAACTGTGAACATTAAGACGTTATGGTAATATAAATATCGCTTTTCATTTAAATATGAACTCCATTAAAGATTCAAACGCGCTCTCAACACAAAGCACTCTAAAATTCGTGCATTTAAAATTTTAACCTTTGACCTATTTGTGATTTTATTTAAATTTTATAAAGATTTGAATACAATTTTCGGTAAATTTGTGAACATTTTCATATAGTTCAGGTAATTTTAGTCGACCTCAATTTGAGGAAATATTGACTATTGACATAAGTTTATAGTATATTCAAACGCTTTTCAGTAAAACGACTTCAAGCAAAAGCTATTTGAAGCAAATATTTATATAATCCACATAGTAATTACAGAATAATTGCTAATAAGAAAACTCTTACAATAAGGGAGGATATAAAACGGAATTAATCAACACAACACGAGTATTAATTATATAATAATAAACATTCATTCGTTACTAGCTTTCGCCCGCGCCTCCGTCCGCGTGGTATAAAAAAAACAAAAGTGAGTAGCCTATGTGTTCTTCCAGACTATCCTCCACGTCTATACCAAATTTCATCGAAATCCGTTTACCCGTTTAGGCTACAAAATCTAACAAATATCCATCCATCCATCGCTGTCGAACAGAATAAATAGTGTCCTATGTCCGTCTCCTGGCTCTAAGCTACCACCTCGCCAATTTTCAGCAATATCGGTAAAGCCGTTCTTGAGTTATAAATAGTGTAACTAACACGACTTTCTTTTATATATGTAGATATCAGAGACATCTGTCGGAAGCTAAATAAAAACAGTCGTCAATCATTTAGTAAAGGATAGCTTGTGTTGTTTAATATAGTTAATGAGATATACGCATTATAACATGTGATCATTAAAACTAAGCGAATAAGCGAAGCAATAAATGTGTAAAAACGAAATGTTATTTTTTGGTCCTTCGAGTCGGGTTTAAAGCAACTATTTATTAATCTACATCTAATACGATGAAAAACTCTTCTTGGCTTAAATATGTAAACTTAAGCTAGTTGCTATAAATACCATTATATGTTATTAAGTTTAAATATACTTATGGAAAACATTGCATGAACTCCTGTTCTCATGATGTACAATACAATAAAACCCATACTAACTGAATCAATATTTAAGATACGGCAAGAATACAAAATAAATAAACAATTACGATAAATATTACGGCCAGAATACAGTTAATACCAGTATTTATAAAACGTGTGAAATCATAGGATATGACGTTAACGGATGCATATTTTGGTTAAAACACAGTCTATAACTGCTGTTTATAATTATGAAATAGCATCTCGTTATAAAATATCTCGTTTAATTATTTAACGAGCTGTCGCCCGCAAACTTCATTGGCGTGGATTTAAAAAAATGGTCGTCTATAACATTACCATGTGCATCTACTTTTTACCAGCTACCTTCCAGTGAAAGTCCCGTCCAAATCGGTCCACCCATTCCAGAGATAGCGGTCCGGTTGCCATTTTGACAGCGCGGAATTAAAAAAAATATAGCCTATAATATGCCCGTCTATGTCAGCTACCCTCCAATGAAAGTGCAAATGTCAACATTCAAATGCACAAATGACAACGAAGTCCTTTGACATGGGATAACAGGTACCGTTACTATGCCCTTGCCTCAACCTTGCTTCCTTGATGTTGTCAGTTTGTAGTTTTTTCCCTTTCCCGCATGATGGTTTTTTCCACATTATTTACAGCCTTAGTTTAATAGCGTCAGAGTATATGCTAAAGCGTGTCGTAATGTAGGGCTTTTTATAAAAAAAAACTAAGTAGTGTATGTTTACGCTTTATTATATTAGTATAGAATATATAAAGATGAATACAGATAAATAGCTGTAGGAATTAAGAATAAATTTCATTGATACTTCCGTCTATAGTAGAAACAAATAAAAGCGATAAAAACTGAAGACGTTATTAACGAGAAAATTTGAGCAATTATCATCGCCCCGCTGTCTTAAATATTCCCAAAATATCACTTACTAATGATCAACGTAAAATGTTTATTATTCTCAAGGGATACGGTTGCATTTTCAACGCTAGTCATTTCTAAACATTCGAAATGTTTCAGGAGTCGTGTGAAACAGCAGCCGGAGTTTCTATTTTTAAAAATAGCCGCATCCCTGCTAAAATACATCGCACGAATACCGAATTAAGCTTCCCACAAATGCAGAATTTGTTAGGGGGCGTATTAGGGGCCACATTTATAAATTTAAACATATTCGAGTTGCTACAAATGTGGGCATAATGAATTGCATAAAGCAAAATTTTCACGTTCAAAAGTATTTTATCTATATCTACGCTAATAGTATTAAATAAAAAGGCAAAGATTTTTATTTTTGTATATATTGAAATAACACAAAACTACTGGGTCGATTTCAAAAATTCTTACAACATTAAAATGCTAAGTTATCAGTTTTTAATTTAACGCAGACGAAGTCGCAAGCAACGGCTAGTATTATATAATATCATGAAGCTTGCTTAACATTTTTAACTAATCGGAATTTAATAGTGTTAGGTAAACACAGCCCACGCATAAAAGTACCAAACAAGAACCATTAAAAAGGTGAGAAACCTTCTTAGTATTCTTATTGTATTTATTTGTTACAGATACATAGGCGGACAGCAAAGTTAAGATGGAGCAGTTTGAGTCGCTGCTGACGTGCTGCGTCTGCCTGGACCGGTTCAGAAACCCAAAGCTGCTGCCATGTCAGCACAGTTTCTGTATGGAGCCATGTATGGACGGTCTTGTAGATTACGTAAGACGACAGGTATGTAAAAATTAGAAACATAAATTTATAAACATCTTTGTCATTGTTATGCTTTTGTCTTAATGTAAATATCTAACCAGGCATGATGAATGGTCGCCTTTTAATCAAAACAACATCTAACTTGACAAATGTTTACAGGTCAAATGTCCAGAATGTCGCGCAGAGCATCGTATCCCCTATCAAGGGGTACAGGGGTTCCCAACAAACGTTACCCTTCAGAGGTTTTTGGAACTCCACGCCAATATCGCTGGAGAACTACCAGATCCTACCGCCGGGCAAGTTATGGAAAGGTGTAATGTCTGTTCAGAAAAAGCTTATTGTGCTTTATGTGCACATTGTGACAAGAAAGTATGCGATGATTGCAAATCGGCGCATATGGAAGTACTCCGCAGGGAAATTGCAAGAATTAATAATCAGATACGTCGTGGCGTGAATAGACTTCAAGATATACTAAGTGTAGTTGAACGAAACACCACAAATCTTCAAACGAATTGTGGAGCTGTAGCTGGAGAAGTGGATGAAATCCATAAACGACTTTCTAAAGCCTTGAAAGATAGAACAGATTTCCTTAGAAACGAAATCGATCGTTATTTAGCTACGGAACTTAGGAATTTAACAAATCTCAAAGATAACCTTGAACTAGAATTAAGTAACATACAAAGTAACTGTGATCTTGCTGATAAATATATGAATGACGATGTAGACTGGGAAGACACAGAACTTGTAGACACTAAGGAGATATTCCTAAAAACTGTCGAATTTCTAAGGAACTTCGACTACGAAGCTGGTGATTACAATCGTAGAGTCAGGTTTATTATGACTCACGATCCAAATCAACTTGTACTTCACGTTGCAAGTTACGGTGAACTTAATATAACTCATCCTCATACTTATGCTAACAGTCTGCAACCATCTCAAGGCTTAACAAGATCTAAAAGTGACCATCGTCTAGCTACGCAATTCCGTCAACAAGAAGATGCAAAGGGATATACAGAAAACGATGAGCCAATATTAGGCGGCCGTAAGTTTGGAGAGAAACGACCACCTCCCCCAGAAAGACACACAAGAGACTATGGAGCTACGGATGATTATAGTGGTTATGAATCTGAACATAGACCATCGCGAAGATTCCGTTCAAGATTTGTAAGAAGCCATCAGCAAGATAATGATTCTGATACAGAACAGCCGAGCCGGGTCGTCAAATCAGAGAATAAAGAGAAAGAAAAGGAAAAGGTAGCCGACACGGAAGATGCAACGCGAGGTCCGCTTAGTGGTATCTTTAGACTAAGTGACTGTCCTCGTGTAATGCAACGGATTTTAGATGTAGACAGTGGAAAAAAGAAAGAAAAAAAAGAAGCCCCACCACCACCGAAACCTGTACAGCCAACGCCTCAGCCTGTTCGTCGTCCTCCCACACAGAGACAACAAAGTGAAGACGATGAAATAACTAGACTTAAAAGGCAGAACAAAGGGGCCGCTTCATCTCAGGAACCTGAACGAACCACGCAAAGAAATACCGAAGAAGAACGTAATTCAATTACTCGTAAACCACCGACACCAGCTCGGGAGGTGAGTTGGGAAGATGAGAGAGAGTAAAAGCAAAAACGAATAAGTACACAACGATGTAGAAATTAGTTATATCATCGATACTAACAAGAAAAACGCAAATATTAACGGCATTCCTTATATACACTCCACGTATAACTCATAACCACATAAAACACGACACAAAAATAGAATTATGACTTGTATTTTGGTGCCAATATCGATTTTAAATATATTTCCCAGGCGTCCAGCGACGGTGAATCTGATGAATCAGTAGGAACTTTGCAACGTACTCAACGGAAAAATTCTACAACGATTCCAAAACCAACCGTGACAAGAAGGCCATCTGCTTCAGAAACTCCAAGCGCACACCGTCCTGCTCCTCGTGCTCCGAGTACTGAATCGAGTGCTTCAACTGAAAGTTCTGGCTCGGCCGTAAAACACACAGGTGCGATTCTTTCAATCGCAGAATTAAAAGCAAAATACAGTCCCACAGGACTTGCACCAAAACCAGCCTCTCGTTTCTTTTCCGCAGGCAACGAGAGAACGACGACATCGACAACAAATGGAACGGCGGGAGGCGCACAACGTGTCCAAAGCCGATTTATCGGGTCTCAGCGGCCTACGCCGGCACCAGCGCCCGCCGAGCCGGCTCACGAAGATTCTGACACAAGCTCCGAGGAGGAAACCGAGTCGTCAGAAGAGAGTGAAGAGGAGCCTGCTACGCAAAGGAAGCCCGAGAGTCAGGCGATGGCACGAAGTGACATAGGCCCACTGCTTGCTCGTAGCTCTAATGCCCGTAATGATACGCAAGAGAACAAGACAAAAGATCCGCCTGCTCAGTCGCGTTATCGTACCCGCCAACCAGCACAGCCTGAAGAAGAACCTGCTCCTAGATATGGAGCAAGCGGTTCTTCATATAGTCGTTACGGCAGTAAACCTAAAGATGACGAGATGACATCTTCCATAGACGACGACACTAAATATCCTACAGCTCGATCACGATACCTCGCTCTGAAAGAGCGTCGTAATCGACTAGCGAGGAGTAAGAGTAGCCACACTGGCTTTGGAGCGGGAGATGACGACGAAGCGGAAGACCCAGTGTCTCCAACAACAGCTTCTCCGTCAGCGTATCTAGCGGCTCGATACGGCACTGGTACTGGAGGATCAGAGTTATCACGAAGCCGTTCCTCCCACGCTCTGAAGTCTAGAGAAAGTTCACCGGAGCGGCCTGTCGCCGGAGAAAAAGATGGCGCAGCCTTAAGTTCTTGGGCTAGATATTTGAAAAATAAATATGGATCGAGGGGTAAAGATCGCGATTCGAGTGGAACGACATCAAGCACTGCTCGTCGTCTGTCTCTCGGGTTACCATTACGTTCAGCTAATGAGCTTGCCAGTTCCGATGACGATTCAAAAAACGCGGCAGGCTCCCCCATCTCCCCTACGGCGGCTACAGCAGCGGTAGCAGGTTAGATTACAAGAGTGGCGTGTACATAGGGTTGAAGCTTATATTAAATTCATTTCAAATTTTAAAATATCGATTTACTAAAATTATATTTATTCCTAGGTTTCGCAGCAGCAGGTTCCTCCCCTAGGAGCCAATATCTGCAGAAACGCCGTTTACAATTCAGCGTGGGGAGTCGGGGGAGCGAACCCGGTTATTTCACATGGCCTCGTGGTATCGCTGTAGGTCCCGACAACACGATGGTCGTTGCTGATTCATCTAACCATCGAGTTCAGGTATAGCTGTTTCCTCAGATCACTTTTATTTTAGGTTATTTTCAACGCATCTGATTATTTAGACAAAGTAAATATAAGTTTACACAAAACAGTTTTATTATTTCTATTGATTACGTAAAAATTGATGAAAAAAGTCTGTAGACGAAATTATAATTTTGGTATTCACGAACTGAAGTCATTTCTATTTAGAATCTTTAACTGCATCCTGATGAAAGCAATTAAAATCGGTTTTAATACACAATCATTAAATCCAAAAATAGTTTCCGCTCACTGTGACCTTGTGGAAAATAAAACGACATGCGCTGTACGAAAAAATTCACTTCATTCAGGGATGTAAGATTTAAATACGAAGTTTCTAATCGTGGAAAAAAATAAAGACATGGTATTTTTCTTGTAGTTGTTACGTGTGATTTGTTTTTGCAGGTGTTCGACATGAATGGTATATTCATAAAGGAGTTCGGTCAGTACGGCAGCGGCGAGGGAGAGTTCGATTGTCTCGCTGGTGTGGCTGTCAATCGCATCGGACAGTACATTATTGCCGATAGATACAACCATCGCATACAAGTAAGTGAAGACTGGCAAACATTTAATTCCATATAAAGGCCCTACATTGAAAAAATCTAATTTGTGTAATTATTTTGACAGGTGTTCGACCCCGCCGGTCGTTTTCTTCGATCATTCGGCAGTCAAGGAACTGGGGATGGCAAGTTCAACTACCCGTGGGGTATAACCACTGATGCTCTCGGATTTATTTACGTTTGTGACAAGGAGAACCATAGAGTACAGGTAAGCTGCTGATAGATTGATAAAAAGTTTTAAAATGTCTAATTTCTAAATCTTTCGATTTAAATTGAAAATTAACTCCAGGTCTTCCAATCCGATGGCACGTTCGTTGGTAAATTCGGTTCGTTCGGCTCTAAGCTCGGTCAGCTTGAACATCCTCACTACATCGCCGTCTCCAGCACCAACCGAGTGTTGGTCTCCGACTCTAATAATCACAGGATACAAGTCTTCGATGTTAACGGACGAGTATTATCCTCATTCGGTGAAGAGGGCTCCGAAGATGGACAATTTAAATTCCCCAGGTAATATTATTAACAAATTTAAGTTATTACCAACGAGATCATCATCAAACGATTCAATATTATTCTCATTGTCTAAGCATTTGTTAAGATAATAATTTAAATGTATGCCTTTACTTCGCAAATACTGTGTAATGTTCAGTATTTTAGCAGTGTTTAATAAATTGGTAATTTAAACCTTGGCCTAAATCTATGCCTTCCTAATACTCTGAGAATTTGACGTGTTTGCTCGTCGTCTGGTATATGTCACATTTTATGAACGACATAGCATTGATAGACTGAAGGTCGTTTCATATTATTTTTCTCACATCTAAAGCTTATTCTTTAAATTACATTTAGAGCTCACCCACGTTTGACTAAACTATCGCCCAACTGTGTAATCGCGCTTTGATTCCTATGAGCTTATATGGCGATGCGAAACAATCGACAATCGCACAACAGTTGTGTGATAGTTTAGTCAGCTCTTAAACATTCTTGGTGAAGTGGCGTCCGGCATAAATGTACACATGCATAAGAAATGCGTGAACCTTTACTAATTCGTATCGGGATAACGTTTATATTTTTATTCTTTACAGAGGTGTAGCGGTAGACGATCAAGGCTACATCGTGGTGGCGGATTCTGGCAACAATCGTATCCAGATCTTCCATCCAGACGGCACGTTCCTCCGCGCGTTCGGTTCCTGGGGTTCTGGTGATGGAGAGTTCAAAGGCCTTGAGGGAATTGCTGTCATGTCCGGAGGGAATATTATTGTATGCGACCGAGAGAATCACAGAGTACAAGTGTTTTAAGGTAAAGTATAATTTATGATTTTTTATACCTAAGCTTATAGTTATGTGGTGCACTATAAAATGCCTGGGATTCGAACCCTCGGCTATTTGATTGTTTATGGTTGTTTTCAAAATGTGTAGTTAAAGTAGGCAATTGAATTCATATTTTATATTCTAAGGCCATGAATAGTTGAACCATTATTCAGAAAATAAGTATTATAGATAGTGATGTAAATTTCTCAAAATTGTTAATTTAGTTTTAGTTATTTTTTTAATTTGCTTTTCTATTGTTATAAACAAAAGTAATGTATTTTTTTTATTGAGTTTCACTTTTTTAATTTCCAGATATTCGGTGCTAATGCCAAAGAAGATTAACAAATAATGTATTTATTATAATTTTTGTTTATATTTATTTATCGCAAATATAATAATTATACAGATATTGGAGACTGGAAACTTCGTGCCAAAGGCTTATTGTGTTAACATTTCATACAAATCATTTAAAAAAAGTGTTTTCACAAGCTTTCTTACGTTATTTGCATTCTATCATTAGTTCGCTTTTTTTTCTAAAATATTTTTTAAAATTGTAAAGATTTTATTTTAGTCGACAAATAACAGAGAATCTTATCTTATTAAGTGATTATTTGTCTTTACATGCTTTTAACTTGATATTAAATTGTACTTTTTTTTTAATCTTGTCTTTTGTTTTTTAATTGCACCTTTCTATCTGTATTGATGCAAGTAATTTTAGTAGCTTAATAAATAGTAAAATATCGAATTGTTATAAATAATACCAACTTATTCTTCGCTTTTCGACAGATAATAAACAATAGGTTTAAACAATTCAGCGCTTAGCAGTTGGTAAAAAATACCAATAGTTAATTATACATGGATATTAATTTTGTTATGTAAATATATTGTGCTAAATTGCATTTTTTTTTTAATTTAACCCTTAATCAAATATTGGGCAATTACGATTTTAAATACTTTGAAATCTCTTTTTTATTTATTCATTGGTATTGATCAGTACCAGTACCAGCCTGAGGAAGAAAATTTATACAAAAAATGTTTTTTTTTAATTTACAGAATCGAAAATTTAAGTTTAAAAGCAATCACCAATTCACAATTAAATAAAATAACTATTGTTTGATTAAGGGTTAAAATAAACGAATACTCAATATCATTAATAGTTGCAAATATAAAATATATCTTCTGTATATGTTATTTCGTTTTTATTACTTGCTTATTATATTATTTGTAATAATTAATAAGTACCCCTACAATTACAAAATATGTGCAAGTTTTCATGGTTTTTCAGTAAAATAATTTTGTTACAAAAATATTGTTTTATTTACATACCATTTTTCTATCGTTAATGATTTTTATTCAAATGAAAAATATTTTGATCGATATCGTACATATTGTAAATATAAAATTCCAGAATTAAAAAAATAACAATGTCTAGAAACGTACATTTAAATTGCAAGCACAATAACAAACTATATTAATTCCTTAGTACATTTTTTATTAGTATAGATAAAGACAAATATGTCTTATGGCCAGTTTCCTAGCTAATTTTAACCATTCGTTAGTGTCATTGGTTCCAATATGTTCCAAAATGAGTTTCCGAACTACGTAACTTGAGTTTTACTCCTTTGAAACTTTAACCTAATACTAATGAATCACTAAGTAATCTATACTAATTTAATAAAGCGTAAGCACACACTTCTTTGTTGCCTAAGATGTCAGCAATTACAGCATATTTTTGAATAATTCTTTTTTTAATAAAAAGCCCTACACTTACGTCACGCTTTAGGCTATATATTTTCACGCCATTAAACTTAGGGGGTAAATATTTTAGATAAGAACCCTAATGTGGGAAAGAGATCACAAGTCTGCTGCCAACATCAAGGAAGTAAGATTGTCATAGTTTGTCATCATGTCATGTCATTTTGTCATTTGCAATTGATAATTATACAAATCATACTACTAATATTATAAATGTGAAAGTTTTGATGGATGGATGGATGGATGTTTGGTAGAGTTTGTAGAGGATAGTCTGAAAGAACACATAGGCTACACACTTTTTTTTCATTCTACACCGACGGAGCCGCGGGCGAAAGCTAGTGTAAAAAATAAAATAAAGTTTTTATAATTTCACGCCGATGAAGCCGCCCGGGAACAGCTAGTCTTTAAATAAATGGAAACTACAGCAACCCAGCATTAGTACTCTGCATAGGGAATTGAACATTTTCTAGCATAATGCGTGAATTTGTATCCAGTTCTAGTTTGGCTTGGACAGGTATTATCCGGTTTAGGACGGACTTAAAACTTTGAGAGAGAGTTGTCTGTAGGATTCAATTCAGGGGCCAGTTTTCAGACGGATTACATGCTCTTTTCACGTGGCGGAATAGAATTTACTATATAAATAACCTTGTACACTAGCTAGTGTATCGAAGACGTTTGGGTTCATTAAAACAATGTATAATCAACTTTACATTATTAAACCATAACGTTCCCTATAATGCTTATAGTAATAATTTTATTTTGTTGGGTTCCAACACACACTTTAGGGTAGGCTCCGAGCCCTTCGGTGGGGTCGTATAGTGAGCTGGTGATGATGGGTTCCAATAAAAAGTACAGATTTAATTTGTTTCTAATAAAGCTAACAGAGGATTTTATCGGAATATTTTTAGTACTGAGATTATATTGTAACATTCTCAACAGTATTGAAATTTTAATTATACGAAATCTACAGAAACCAATTACTGGCGGGCAAACAGAAATTTCTTAACACCAAGTAACTAAATATTCCTCCAACCCTTAATTTTCTTGCCTAAAATAAACCGTAACTTCCTGACTCTGCGTTATTTATGAAAGATAACAAACAAACTTTGATATTTCAAAACCAGTTTTAGTCGGTAATTTCGGCTAAGAAATTTATTTACAAAGATAATTAGTAAGCTCCTAAGGTTGTTTTGTAATCGTGGCAACCTATACAATATTCATTTACGATCTTTATTAGGAACTAGCTGTTCCCATGCGGCTTCATCCGCATGCAAGTATAAAAACTTTATTTTATTGTTTACATTTGTCAAATTC
>LD688964.1:824103-834261 GCA_003118335.3 Papilio memnon
AGGGTGGAACGGGAAAGAAACTAAAGTTGGGCCTCCGGCACCACACTCATCAGACGAAACGCGGAATTGCTTTCGCTTCACGCCTGTCTTGTGTGTGGTCGTGGTATTGCTGGGGGCGAGCCGACCCATTCGTGCTAGGATGTTAAAGCGGACTCTATCACTGTTAAAACCACTGTTAGCTAGTAATTTCATACATCTAAACAATGCATAGTATCTACTATATTTCATCTGTATTCGATTACTTTAATTTATAAACCAAGTAACAAAACGTATCAAAAACCTCTTACCAGATTATACTCGTAACTTTTGTTTCGCAGCTCAACGTCTTTTAATCCGATTTCAAAACAATTTGTGCTGATAAGTAGGCTTTTCATTAAAGTATCTATTCCCTTAGCGGAATCGCCAATTCCATTACTTAATTTATTAACAAAATAAACATTTATAACTCTTCTGTTAATCTCTTGAAGCCGAACAATCCTTTTAAAAACTTCTGTGATTTAATTGAATATTTAAATATAGGACTTTACTTAATTTGTTTTATTCATCACTAACTTAAATTAAAACAAAAGAAAAGTTGCCTACATGTTCTTTCAGACTATCCTCTACATCTATGCAAAATTTCATCGAGATCCGTTCAGAAGTTTAGGTTACAAACTCTAACATCCATCCATCCAAACTTTCGCATTTATAATATTAGATAGATCATCTTCTCTAATGCGAGACGGTACAGTAACTCTTCCATTCATCTCTATAATCCTTACGGCCTGATACTGAAACGACATTTTAAAAGTAAGGCTACGCTAAATCTCCAAATTCCATTAAAATCTGAACGCACATCAGGTTGTACGCAAGCGCTTACTAAATGAAGAGGTTAAAATTCATCTTAGTATTAATCTCTTTTATTTTACACGAATTTAAAAAACTTTAATAGGATAGTTTGAACAACGTTTGCTATACTAAATTAAATAGTGAATCTGCCAATCTTCAACTAGGAAAAAGTAATTATCCTATCCGTATTCGACACTTATGTAAATTAAATTTAAGCGCGAATCGCGTTAACGCTCGATATGTGAGGGAGATTTAAGCCGGAACCGGTATCATCCGGTTTAAGCCAGATTTCCACCGAGAAAAGTACAGACTCCGGTGGATTCAATCTCAGGCAGTCTATAATGGATTACTGGGACGTATTCCTTTTCAATAGTTTTTTTCGACACTAGAGTTTTAATTTGAATATACCGTAATGTGGATTTTCTGTCCCACTCAGAGACGTTTAAGGTAGACACTGAGTTTTAATCTAGTAGGAGTAATCAAGAATGTAGGACTGATTTAGTGACGATTAATGTTTACTTAAATCATATTTTAACTTACCTTTGACCGGAGCAAGTAGGTTAGCATTCTTTAAAAAAAGTTTTAGTGTTGCTACCTTGTAAAATTAAGTTAGAAAACAAGAACATTTTTAAATTTGATACTTCAAAGCACTATAAGTGCTATTTACTTAAGCATAGAAAAATATTTGAACTAAAATTAAATGAAATTGACGTAAATTCCCTTTAAATACGTCTATAAAAACGTCACGAGTAACCGTAAACGAATTTTTACGTTCCTATTATCATTTAAAATGGTTAAATAAAATTACTACTTGATATCATAAACACTACTAAGGCGAAGCGTTAACGAAAATGATTTTCTAATACTTTTATATGAATTACATTTTAATAAAGTGTACACAATAACACATGCATTTAAACAATATAATGTTAGCTATTGTGGAAGAGGAAGACCCAAGAAAGTATGGATGGATTGTGTGAAAGAGGATATGCTTAAGAAGGGAGTGGATTCAGATATGACGGCTGATAGAAATGTATGGAAGAGCACATACTGTGCCGATCCTCCGTGAGGGATAAGGGCAAGTTGATCATGAATGGTGTGAATGGAATAGCTATCGTGTATGTTTAGAAGATGTGAGAAGTGGCCGTTGGCTATGGTAGGAGAGCAACTATTTAATTGCAAAACGTCTTTAAGGACGGCGGTGGTGTCCCATTTGGAGATCCCGCGGCTTCTTTATCGCAGTTGAGGCCACCGTGGGATTTAGTTCGCGCAAATCCGACATAATCACCCTTGTCCCTGCAAGAGTGGTATGCGTAAGGCATTTCCCCACAATAAAACAAAAAAAAAGCAATGGTGTATGTTTATAATAAGCACTTGGGTCTTGGGTTCGAATTCCATGTACTAATGTGTTTTTCGTTTGTACATAATTTACCCGACAGCGATGTAATGGTTTTAAATATAAACTTAAGTTCTAAAAGACAACAATCTTCTTGTGCTCCACATACAGTTATTAAGAATAACGACTACGCCACAATATTGGATGATATATGGATCACGGAATTTATGAAAACAAGATGTATCAATAAACAAGAATGTAGAGTAACGTTACTATTTTACGATACCAGTATTACGAGGGAATAAAACTGTAAGCACTACCGCAGCTTTCGATGTGAATTTATGCTATAAACTGCAAAGCCTTATTGGTATTTTTATATGTAGTTTTAATGTCTAGTATGTAGATGTCAGCAGTATAGACATCGATGGCTCAGAGGTTTGGAACTTGAATTTTAATGTTTCTGGGTTCGAATCCCGTCATGTACCAATGTGGTTTTCGAATTTTCTAATTTCGTATGTACATAACTTACCCGACGTTCTTACGGTGAAGAAAAACATCACGATGTTTTCCTCCAGATATGTGCAGGCATCACGATGGAATCTGCGAGGAAATTCAAAGATGTGTGTGAAGTCAACCAACCCGCACTGGGCCAGCGTGGTTGATTATGGCCTAGTCACCCCTTACTTAGGGTAGGCTCCGAGTCCTCAGCGGTGACGTATAGTGAGTTGATAATGAATAATGTAGATGTCAAAAATAAAGATGAACCGGTGGAGATAATGTCTTCCATTTAGACAGTATAGTTGGACAGTAGTACAAGCCTGGCATGGATACTTACTGCCGCGAGTTAGGCATAACGCCAGTTGTATTTCAACTACATTTTAATAAAACAATCATAGCAAATATTTTTTTTTTCATAAATAACTTATGAATAGCAAAGGGTATCCTCGTATTCTAAAAACCGATATAAAAATAAATAATCTCAGAGTTGTGCTGACATTTTCAGGTTCTAAAATAAGTTATTCAACTAATAACGTAGTTGGCAATATTATGTATTAATTTTTCATATAAAGTATACTTTAAAAGTATGGGTATTTGTAAAAAAGCTTCAAAGTAATACAGAATATGAAAGTTCAGTAAGTATGCGCAAAACATAAATCCGTCTCAGAATAACTTTAAAGTACTTAATAAAAGTAAAACTAAGTTTTCTTTGATGTACCTTTACGATATATCGTTCAAAATAACGACAACTTTGAAATGAAATTTGTATAATATCATATTAATTAATATGTGTTCAGACGAAAAGCTATTATGAAACTAGCAGTTGCCCGCGACTTCGTCAACACAATATTAAGATAAAAAAAAGTAGCCTATAATATGCCCGTCTATGTCAGCTACCCTTCAGTGAAAGTCCGGTCGAAATCGGCCCAGCCGATTCGGAACAAACGCGGCTTACAGACAGACAGACAGAAATTTTTTTAATGCCATTTTCGTTATCAGCAACGCAAATACATCATCTTCCCGAAATCTGGATTTTTTTTTGATATTACAAACAGACACTCTAATTTGATTATATGTATAGATTAATTCTTACTAATATTACTCGTATACTCGTAAATGCGAAAGTTTAGATGGATGGATAGATGTTTGTTAGAGTTTGTAGCCTAAACGACTGAACGGATATCGATTAATTGGCATAGACGTAGAGGATAGTCTGGAAGAACACATCTACAAACAAGCTACTCACTTTTGTTTTTTTAATTTCGACGCGGACGGAGTTGCGGGTGAAAGCTTGTTATCCCATAAATGTCGAATAATGGAATTTGTAATTTAATGGTGGCCTTATTATGTATTCTGTTTGACACTACAATTTATATTAGTGCAACACTTTTATTACGTAACAGTTTTTGCTACAGCACAGTTTCCAATAAAGCAAATAAGCTTAACAAAAATGAACACGGAACAGGATCGTATTTGTTCCAAAACTTATTAACGCTGTAGAAACTAACTCGATTACTGTTGAATCCAAAGTTAATATTGACTATTGCTTACATACAAAAGCAATGGTTTTAGTCATTTATTGTATTATTAATATGACTAAATTTGACTGAGTTTGTAAGAGTAAATTTGACTAAGAGTTTCAACAGTGGTAGAGCCCGCTTTAACAACTCACGAATGGGTCGGCAATACCACGACCACACAGAAGACAGGCGTGAAGTGGGAGCAATTCCGCGTTTCGTCTGATGAGTGTGGTGCCGGAGGCCCAACTTTAGTCCCTTTTCTTCCTACCCTTTTTCTCACAAGAATAGGATGGAAAGCGAACGTGGAAAGGGGACGCATAGGCAGAGGACATATCCTCCATTACGTTATAATAAAAAAAATAATTAAATTCGGATATTTACACTATCTTTAGACCGGCAATATTTACAAGTAACTTGGAATACTCACATGGCACTAGTCTGTGCCAACTACAGACATGTGTAATGCCAGTAGCTTGCATGAAAAGTAAGTTGTAGGAGAAACCGTATGAGTACGAAACTTTATACTCACGGGGCTTGTGTCATACGATATCGTTGGCATTTGACTGGCATGTGTGAAATCTTCTTGCCAGTAGCTGACATGTCAGATACCTCGTTCTACTGGTATGTGTATAACCGACTTTATTGCATTTAGCACTTTTTTTGCTATTAAATCTTTGTTGACGTAATTTTGAGATGTCGTAAATGAATAGTTTTGTCTGGACACAATAATGGTTGACTGAACTTTGTCGATAATGCAACTTGAATAGGCAGTAAATGTATCGAGGACTGTGTGAAAAGATATGAATTTATTAGCTTTGTGATATCAATTTTGCACACATTGAACATACTAAAGAATTCCCATGAAAACATATGTAAATATTTTAAACGAGCGTAATTTTTGTGACGTAATTGTCAAATTATAATAAACAATGTAAGTTGATCTAAGTTTCATTTGGTCGATAAAATAAATAGGGATCAGCTTATACTGGTACACCAGAACGAAGTTGCAAGCGCCATCTAGTTTTAAATAAAAGAAAGATTCGGAAGGAATCTTCGCTGTGTTCAGTTCGGTTAATTTGTATTCATGAAACTGATATTGATCGAAGTTAAAAGAATACACGACTTTGAATTTCCGTTGATAAAACGGGAGATTGATATTTTTGCATACTTATTGAAGGATTCAATTTTCTATGTTGTTTTAAATTTTCACTTAATAAAATTTCACTTTTGATATCTATATTAGGTTGATAAATAACTGTGATTTTACTGAAATGTAAATTAAAAGACAAATAATAATTCTAATAAACTTACGGCCGGATGATGAGACGAATGTTTACACTTCGCTTCATAAATGCCGTTTACAAGTAACCTAAAAAAATAATGGAAATCGAAGTTTAAGCAATGTTTTAGAATTTGGCCGATAACGACAATAGAACTACCAATTAAAATAAAATGAACTATCATATCTGCAGCAAGACTTGTAAAATAAGGTTCAAATTTGAAAGATTTTTGCTCTACGTTAAACAGTCGGTTTTATTGTTAGTGAGGGCAATATCGTATACTTGAATAAAACATGTGGGGGAACACTGAATTGTGTGCCGCTAGATTAAATTGATAGGTTTTTTTAATGCAAGCTAGAAAATCGCATGTAATTTAAAATCAATTAGACTATACAATACTGTACTCTAACAAACATCCATCCATCTAAACTTTCGCATAATAGTAACGTTATAAATGCGAAAGTTTAGTTGGATGGATGTTAGAGGCCTCCTAAACGGCTGAATCTCGATGAAATTTGGTATAGATGTATTTATTTTCTACCTAGGACAAAGTCGGGGGTGACAGTTAGTCTATACTAATATTATAAAGAGGAAAGATTTGTATTTTTGTATGCATATATGGCTCAAAAACTACTGGGCCGATTTTAATTCTTTCACCATTAGAAAGCTACGTTATCGCGTAATATAGGCTATATTTTTATTTTATGCTGGCGCAATCGCGAGCAATAGTATAGTATAATATTAGTAAGATAGCGTGAACATAAATTACCCTTCTCTCAGTTGGATCAAAACAATGCTAACATAAGAAATATCATAAATTCAAAATATGCTCAGCTGCCTATCTCCCATCCAATTGGATAAGCCGCGAAAAGTGTATTTGAAATCTGCGTTCACTATGCATGAGTTGCAATACCAAGTAAAACAAGCACGTGCTATACCAAACGATATTGAACTTTAAACCTATTAAAATAGAGTTTATAGTTGCTTATACTTTAGCGTTATAGAAATTCTTTTACCAGGTGCATCTAGTTCCATTTTTAAAAACAGTATTGGATTAAATTTTGTATCAGAAGTTTGAACCTTGTTGTTCTTTTGTTTATGTTGAAAATTAAATGAAACCCAATACTGTTAAAGATAATAATGAAAAACATTTTATTTAATTAAGTATTACTAATAATATAAATTCGAAAGTTTAGATGGATGGATGTTTGTTAGAGTTTGTAGCCTAAACCGCTCTCTCTCTCTCGATCTCTCGATCTCGATGAAATTTGGCATAGACGTAGAGGATAGTCTGGAAGAACACATAGGCTACTCACTTTTGATTCTTTTAATTCCACGCGGACGGAGTCGCGAGCTACAGCTAGTATTAAATAAATAAAGTCAAGTACTTATAATGTTTACATTCCCAGTTTCTAAATTATTTTCTCAAAATAACATAACCTTTGTGAAATATTTGATATATTGCAAATTAAATAAGAACTACTTGACATTTTCTGAACATATTTGGTACACATATTTCAGGTTTCATATTGTAAAATGTCAAGTATTACTTGTAATTGTTATTTAAGCAATCTCGCTAAGGGTTTTGTTAATTTCTTGAATAAGAGTATGTTATTAAGTAAAATTAATTTTGTAATTTTAATGTTTCATACATCAACTAGGTTTTGGCCGCGATTTCTATAGAATCTCTAGTAACTACAATCAGTAGTAAGTGTAAAAAGTAAGGTGGTGGAACTAGTTTATAATTTCTAAAATTAAAAAATCGATTTCCAATACTTTCAAACGTGCTAATATCAAAGTTATTTGTACTTTCCAATATCGAAGATATTCGATGTTTCCTTGTGGTTTTACATTTTAATAAATTATTCATACTGACGATGGAAGATAAAAAAGTTTATGAGATTTTATTAGCATCATAAATATGGAAAACAAACCGAGAAAAATCGGGACACTTCGAAATTACGTGATATGATTACTTCGAAGTGTTTTCAATACATTTATTCATCGGTACGAAAAATGTCACTCATAATTACTTAGTTAATTGGTAGCTAGATTTTAAGAGCGGGCGCACAACTTTAACTAAACTCGCACACAACTGTTGTGCGATTGTCGATTGTCGATTGTTTCGCAGCCAATTCAACTGTTTAGTTGTAGAACTAAAAGTCGAGTAGTGTGCGTATAAACTAATAGGAATCAAAGCGCGACTAAAAGGTTGTGCGAGGGTTTAGTTTCAGGTGTGCGCACGGTCTAACTTTGAAAATGTCTTACGAATGCTGAAACGAATCTTAAAGACTTAAATCATGCATCATACAAATATTATAAATGCGAAAGTTTAGATGGATGGATGGATATTTGTTAGAGTTTGTAGCCTAAACGGTTGAATGGATTTCGATGAAATTTTGTATAGAGATATAGAGGGTAACCTGGAAGAACACATAGGCTACTCACTTTTGTATTTTTTAATTTCACGCGGACGAAGTCGCGGGCGAAGGCTAGTAAAATAAATAAATGCTAACCTTTGTAACAATCAACAGATGTCAAATTAATGGTTTTGGAGTTTAAGCTAACCTTATAATTAAGTTGTAACATATTAGAATGTCGTTTCAGTAATTGGCCGTTAGCAAATGAAATTTAAAAAAAAATTACTTAGGCAGCCACTTAAGTTGTCACTATGTTAGTCTCATAAGTGTATATTTTATTCGAATAAAACTATTTTTAATACGTTTTAAAATTGGTTATTTATTGTTAATAATGAAATAAGACATTATTTTTAACAAGAAAATCAACGCTTAGAATACACAGAAAAGGTAAAAATCACGAGTAACTCTGTTACCTTTAGTAGATCAAATTTCCGATTCACTTAACTCGAAAAGGGTCCGAACTATCTTCGTAAAATAGGATGTGATAATTCCAAGAAAGAACGTTACTTGCTGATAAGGAATATAAATCGGAAATCGTTGCCTTGAAAAGGTAAAAGGGAAATCGGACTTCGAGCAAATCCTTCTCTAATTTTTATATTTACAATTTTTATTATAAAGATTTCATGCTCGTATTACTACTAGAAATAAATTAAAATGAAGATTAATCCGGTTTATACGAAAAAAGGCATTTTTTCTAGTAAATATAATTAAAAACTAGTAAATACATCACTTTTCTCAATTTAGTATAATGATATTATTATGGAAGTTTTCCCTGAAAATGAGCCTAGAATTTTTTTACTAAGAAACAAGAGGTTCGCTTTTAAATTCACCCTATTTCGAGATTGACGTCACAAACAACCCTCATTACCCGTAATGGCGATGCCTAAACAAAATCTCTTGCCGAAAAATTTTATACCTAACTATGGCTTCTTTTATTCCCGAGAAGTATTACGTCATCTTTACTATAACACCTTATTAAGAATTTCTCAACTATTCTTCCTAAAATTCGATAATCCGGAAGAATACATCACTAAGTTTTTTTAATCCCGCGCGGACGATCTCGCAGGCGACAGCTAGTGTTAGATAAATCACGTGGAAAACAGTCATAGCCAAATTTCAGATGATGTATAATCAAACGGCCGTATACTGAAACGAATCTCAATTCTTAAACGTCGCCTACAATCTGACAAACGTCAAAAATTTAATGGAATTTGAACTTAATCATCGCCTTATCATTTAAGATGTTGTAACATAATGTTTCAATATTTGGACGGTAGTCAAGCAAATGTGATTGTATTTGTCTTTAGGTTGCAATTACTCAAGATAGTTGCTTTACTCTAGTAAGGTAGACGATTGAACGGGAACGTGCCTCGAATTTCAGAGCTCATTAAAATCATTCCAGACGTGCATGGAACACACAATGTTATGTAAACTTTGCAATTATTTTTATGAGAAAAAGGCCAAGAGATTTCTGATGCAACGAAATATGGCATAACTAGTCAGAAATTTTACAGGAAAATAGTTGAAAATATGAGTGAAATGGCCTTATTAAATAAATTTCAGCTGAGATAGGACTATGGCTATTCCTATACTTGCATTTGCCTTTGATAGCCAAGATATTGCAGTCTTTAAGGACAGACTATAAAACAAATGATGGTTAATTTAGTAAATAATCTAGTCATTATTTTTAACAAATAAATATTATAAAAAATAACAAACAACAAGAATAACAAACATCAACACAATCGTTAAACGATTTAAATGAAGATGGACAGGACACACTATACGCGGCCCCGACAAATGGAGTAAAACAATTAATTTTTGGTATCCTAAAAGTGGCAAAAGGAAGCGAGGAAGACCAATTAAAAGATGGGTAGATGAAATTAAGGCAGTAGCGGGACATATTTGGACCAGGACGGCAACAGGAAGAAAGGAATGGAGGAAGTTGGAAGAGGCCTATATCGGTAAAGGACAAACAGATAATGACATTTAATATTATAATTTAACAATTAAAATTAATATTGTAAATTTATTTATCTGAATAAAGGCTACTATTATTATTAAATAAAAAATAATCATTAAAATCTATAAATGTAAAGCAACGAAATGAAGTAAGAGTAGATATCTCGTGCCATTATGCAACGTTTAACACGATATCTTAAATGTTCACCTTGTTTTTAACATGCCTTTACATGAATAATTTGTTTATTTTTCCCCTTAAAACCATTTTTCTCTTTTATCTATACTCCAACGCTTTAATGTGCTTCAGGCCAAAT
>LD688964.1:852390-876199 GCA_003118335.3 Papilio memnon
AAGCACAAAGGGGTATTAAACCTAAAACGTTCTCGTTTTAACAATCATCTCTTTACACTGCCTTTTTATCTTAGTAAAAAGGCTAATTAGATCGTGTTTTATTTTCGTACTTAACACGACCAAGGCACACACGACTTACATGTTAATGTTATTACAAAACAATATTTTGTGGCTTTCAAATTCGAAGAGCGTCGGTGGCTCAGGGGTTTGAGCGCTTGACTTGTAATCTGCAGGTCCTGAGTTCGAATCCTTCCATGTATCAATGTGATTTTCATATCTACATAATTTTCCCGACGTTCTTACGGTGAAGGAAAACATCGTGATACCTGCACATATCAGCGAAGACAATTCAAAGATATGTGTGATGTCAACCAACCCGCACTTGGCCAGCGTGGCTGACCATGTCCTAGTCTCTTACTTAGGGTAAGCTCTGAGCCCTTCAGTGGGGTCATACAGTGAGCTGGTGATGAAATTCGAATATGACATGAAACATTTTGATTAAAAAAATAAATTGTCTAGACAAAGTAATAGACACAATCATTTATTATTATTAAAACGAACTCAAGATTGTGTGCTAAGCGAAAACACCATTCTGATGTCTATCTTAATTGTAAAAGAAAATTGTACAACTGCGTATCGGCTTTCATGTAAATTAAAGGACAGTTTTGTCCGGTCCCGATTCTCCGAATTGCTCGAATAAGGTTTGTGCACACTGTAACTATTCGAGATTTTATAAAACAGTCTGTCGAATTTTCTAGTAGCACAAGACGATCTTGAAAAAAAATGTTAATCTTAATTAATTCTTAATTTATTAATATGTGCAGTCGGGGTTCTCCGTGGTGTTTCGCTTATATAAAAATTGCCTCGTTCTTAATTAGAGACAAACTCCGTCTCCTTTTACAAATAACCAATTAGGTACCAGTGACGCAACGACGACAAAATAATAAAAAGCAATTATCCGTTTGCCACTGACCGATTTTTTGTCGTACAGACACATTTAAAAAGTGTCTTCTATTGGTTATTGTTCCGCGTCGTCTCAACACAAAAAGGTTCACATGATTGTAGCTTTTAAAATTGGACACATAGGTTCCATGTTAGTCATAAAAACCAGATATACTCGTATTAATACAATTGGCGTGTACAAGTCCTTAGAGCCGAGAATTCTATAGAATCAAGTATTTTCAATCTGTATTTATTAACGACAAGGGACGCATCACTAGACTGAGAAAGTAACGAACTGAGATAAAAGTGATCTCATTTAAGCATCTGCTTGACGGGCATTTGTTTTGTAATAATGTGTTTGTGCCGTCTTATATTGCTTTTGAATTCAATGTTCCTTTGAGATAAAATAAGTTCTATTTCAATTTCTTGAACTTTTAGATAGCTTTTCCTAAACAAATTCATAAATTGACTACGCTTCTAAACTTAAAAGCTTTGTGCTTACTACAAATTTACTGTATTAAACATTATAAAGGAAATATATGTAATTTAGTATGATAAAACAAATAAAACTAGCTATAAATTAATTGCTTTAATTTATCTAAAAAATTGCTAGCATATAAAGCATTTATTTTACCAAAAATTAAATTGCAACAATACAACCGTGTAAGTTGCAACGATTGAAAATATTTGTAAAGGTAGATTTAAGTTGACAGTGAAGCAGCCCTTAGCAATCATTGGCTGAAGTTTCTTTTTAGCTTCTTTACGTAGTCGTTTACATGTAATACGTCCGATATCTGTAATATTAGTGAGAAAAAACCATAATTGACAAACGGTATCTCTATAAAACACGGATTGAGAACTTCCACAGAACACGTAAATTGAAAAAGCCTCTCTTCATACTCATTTTCTTTGGAATAATCGAGACAAAACATATTAATACAGTTATTTCTCCAGTGAAAATTCAAACTAAATGACGACTTACTAGTGCTGTTTTCGTAGACAGTCGCTAAACATGCCACTTGACTATTCTTCAGAGATGTATACAGCATATCACACTCGATGCATATTACGAGCAATAGAATTGTATGTTTTACCGTCCACAATATACATAGAAAAGGTACAACGGTGAAACCTCCCACCTACAATATGATTTTAATTGTTGTACACATACATAAATAAAGCCTACAATCCACTGACGCGATAGCGAATCGATAGCCAAGCTAGGTAATTCTCGTGTGTACATAATGCTTTAGTTCCTTTTCGTGTCTATGACAGTGTACTAGAGACCTAAAATAATGTACTCATGTAGTGCTGCTAGAGTAAGCGCGCACACCTTTGACTAAACTATCGTATAACTGTTTAGTCTCGCTTTGATTCCTATAAGCTTATATGGAGGTGCGCACACTACTCGATTTTTAGTTGTGCAACTAAACAGTTGAGGGTGCGAAACAATCGACAATCGCACAATTGTGCGATAGTTTAGTGAAAGGTGTGCGCCCGTTCGTAGAGCAGAATGACGGACCCTACGTAAACTTAAGTAACTGCAGTTTTAATTTTAATTAATACGAAATTCATCGCAGTCGAATTATATGTTGATTTTTTCTTAATGATATTACTTACCACAATTAAAGTTTGGATATTTATTATAAATTGTACAAAAGTTATAATAACGTGGTAAATTATCTGAAACAAAAAAATATGTGAAATGAAAATTGCATATCGATTATTAATTTTATAATAATTACCTTACCGTAATTTCTGTTATTTTCTCACAGACTGGATAAGAGCCAGTTATAATTAAATATGCATTTAATAATGATTGCCAATGAAAGTTTTTTAAACTCTCAGACAAATGTCTTGGTTTAAGCAATCTTTTCATATTCCAAACCCAGGTGTCAGTTTGTTTACGTAATAAACAAGCCACTCTTGCTGAATAAATTACATTCAGATCCCAAGGCATAAGAATAAATATTGATAAAAATATTGTTACATAACTTGAGAAGGCATAAAACAATTGTACGTAAGTGTTTAAAAAATAAAAAAATATTACAAAAATACATAACAACCAATTTTCAATAACGAGTCTAAACTTTTCGATTTTTTTAATTTTCAAATATCTTTCAATCATATCAATACGAACTACGAGATCTACATTTATAGAACTTTCTAAAACAACAACTACAGCATTAACGAGATAACCTAAAGCATATATTGAATATATACATACATAAAGACCGAACAGGAAAGAAGTAATATGATTTTTAATACTCAAAATATTTAGAAAAGAGAAATAAACGAATGTTACAAAAATAACAGCTGTAATGAGACACAAAATAACATTAGTTAAAAATCCATTAGGAATTATAAAGTTATTACGTATAAGATATTTTGGTGAGAAACTAACAAACTGCATAACAGTTAAGGGAAATAGAACTTCACCTATGAATGATTGAATTTGATTTTTAGAAGAAAAATTATTGATTTCATTATGAATCATTCTAAATTATTTAAAAAGTTAGTATCGAACAATTGGTTCACTTACTAAAGCACTAGTAATCGCTCTATGCCGTTCAAATTATGAATACATCAAACGCTAAAGTAATTTTACCGAGTGCTTTTAAATTAAATATTGACCTGTTTAATTATACCTTGTATAGTTGCGGGCGTAATTACAGTAAATTTCCACTGGCAAAACACTTCTACCACTTGTACTTTCGAGGAATCTGATGGTTTTCTACCTTAACAGGTAGTCGTTTAAACATTTTTCAAGTAATTAACTTATTAAAACTTTCGTGAGACATTATACTATATGAGTTATAACACAGCTAAGCTCACGTGAAAACACTCCGGTGTAGGCACCGACCTTATTAAACCGACGAATAAAGCCGGCAACCACTCACCCTGAAGAAGGACCCCCGACGGGTCTGAAACTGGTCGGTGCCTACACCGGAGTGTTTTCACGTGAGTTTAGCCGTGTTACAACTCATACATTTTGCAAGTATTGAGACGAAGACTCAAAACAATGGTCTGTCGTCGGCGGTATTTACAAACCACCGCTGGATCTTTAAAACTCGAGTATACCCCTTGTAATGCAATTGCGGTTCCTCTGGTCTTACCGACGTCCATACCAATAAATGTCTATCTAATCTAAACTACACATGTTAGTAAAATGTGGTGCTTTTTGCAAATAGTGAGAGAAGACGGGTTAATGTCAACCTTTGTATCCTCCTTCAACATTTCTTCAATTTACTTGCACGTAGCTGTCACAAAATCAAATGTCGTGCTAGCTTCCTTCATGCCAAATAGCTTTTAGACATGCCTATAGCTGGCAAATGCCAATCAAGTGTGTCAGTTATTTGTGGGTATTTCTAGACTAACATTATAAAGCATAAGGCTTTGTTTCTACTAACTGATGATTTGCTATAATAAGTATTATAGGGCAACAATTTGTATTTTGGTTTGCAAGAATTACAATAAACTATTATATAAGTACGTTTCTTTAATTTATTCACAAAATGATAGTAACGCAAAATCTCGTGAGTATTTTTTACAAAAAATTAAATTGCAACAATACAACCGTGTAAGTTGCAACTATGGAAAATATTTGCAAAGGTAGAGTTAAGTTGACAGTGAAGCAGCCCTTTGCTATCATTGGCTGAAGTTTCTTTTCAGCTTCTTTACGAAGTCGTTTACATGTAAGCCTTCCGATATCTGTCAACAAATATTATAGAGAAATAAAATATTAATGGATAAATAAGCTTGTCATCCTACTCATATTCCTTGGATAAATCGAGATAACAGTAAATTTTCATACAGATATTTCTCCAATGAAAATTCAAACTAAATGACACTCACTAGTACAGTTTTCGTAAACAGTCGCTAAACATTCCACTTGACTATTCTTCAGAGATGTATACAGCTTATCACACTCGATGCATACCAAGAGCAATAGGATTGTATGTTTTATCGTCCACAATATGCATAGAATGAGAACAACGTTGAAACTTTTCACCTAAAATATTATTTTAATTGCATTACATATAGGCATCAATCCCACTGACACGAAAGCGAACCGATAGCGAGACAAAGCGATAATGTCCGTGTTTATTAACACGTTCACTGCGTAACAGGCCAATATCGGCCTGACCCGGTACTTAAGTTGGTGCAGGCGAAGAAAACTATGTCCCTCTCGCTAGTGTAAAACGATTATCTCAGATGCATACATTACATAAAATATACAGATTATGTTTCCACAAAGTTATAGCAATTTAATCTATCCTAGTGCTGGTGGGTCTAGAAAGACCTGCTACTGGCGGAAATATCATTAAGAGAGTATTTTGGCCCGCCGCCGCACCAAATGAAGAATTATAATTTTACTTGCCGCAGTAAGCGTGTTAACGCATAGCTTTAACTCCGGTTCATAACCGTGACAGTGTGCTGAACACAAAAATAATCATAATCATGTAGTGTTTGCTATTCACTTCACTGGTAATTTCACTGCTCTCATGTACAGTCATGGAAATCTGCGGTGTTCGTCTTTCAGAATACTTGCCATATTCCTTGCTACGAAACAAACTCCGCCTGTTCTTACAATTACCAAATCAGATAGCTGTGAGTTGAGTAATAACAAGTAAGTTTTTCTAAGTTAAATTCACTTACCACAATTAATGTTTGTACATTTATTATGAATTGTACAAAAGTTATAATCATGTGATAAATTATCTGAAATTAAAAAGTAAAATGAAAATTCCATATCCAATTTATAAAAAAGAATTTCATCTTACCGTAATTTCCGTTATTTTTTCACAGATCGTATAAGAATCAATTATATTTAAATATGCAATTAATATTGCTTTCCAATGAAAATTTTGAAAACTCTCAGACGAATGTGTTGCTTTAAGCAGACTTTTCAAATTCAAAATCCACGTATCAGTTTGTCTTCGTAATAAACGTACCATTATTGTGGAATAAATAACATTGAGATCCCATGGAATAACAATAAATACTGATAAAGATATATCTACACAACTTGCGGTGGCGTAAAAAAATTGTACATAAGAGTTAGATATGTGAAACAATATTACGAAGATACATAACACCCAATTTTCAATAACAAGTCTGCGTTTTTCGATTTTCTTAATTTTCAAATTTCTTTCAATCACATCAATACGAATTAAGAGACCTACATTTATTGGACTTTGTAAAACAACAACTACAGCGTTGACGAGATATCCTAAAGCATAAATAAAAAACAAAAATATATAAACATACAACAAGACATCAGTAACATCACTTGTCATACCTTTAATATGAAAATAAGAAAAATAACCGAACGATATAAATACAACAGCAGTAATGAGACACAAAATAAAATTAGTTAATATCCCATTGGGACGAACAAAACTACTACGTATATAAAACTTTGGTGAGAAACTAACAAACTGCATAACAGTTAAGGGAAAAAGAACTTCACTAACGAAAGACTGAATTTGATTTTTAGAAGAAAATTCATTGATCTCATCAGAAATCATTCTAAAATATTTATTATGGCGTAGGTATTGATCAATTTTTTCAGTTACTAAAACAGTTGTCCTCGCACTATGGCGTTCAAATTAAGAATACATCAAACACTAAAGTCATTCTAGTGAATGCTTTTAAAATAATTATTTACCTATTTTATTACAACTTGTTAGAGTGATTACAATTTAGTCGTTTGAGTATTTTGTGAGTTATGAATCGGTTACGCGGCACAATAACCAACACAGCTTTTAAAAGTGTCAGTACGAAAAAAGGACGGTCAATAGTACACAACTAAATGCTCTTTTTTTAATCCGTTTTAGTTTTTCCCCTTTTTCCGTTTGCGAAACTCAGTCCTACCTAATTGGTTGTTGTGTAAGAAGTGGCAGTTTGGTTCGTTTCAAGGAAGAAGGCAATTTTTCTGAAAGTGGATCACCGCGAAGGGCCCTGATTGTACGTGTTATTAAAATGTCTATTCTCGGCAGTATTTATATACGGTTAAGACTTAGAGGTCCTTAAAAGCGAGCATACGTCTTTCTTATATGCCTTCTTGTTCGATAAATAAATAAAAAAACCTTTCTGCGGTTCCTATAGTATTGCGGATGTCCATAGGCCTCTTTTACCACTTCTCGTTTGTCCCCTGAATCAAAATGACTTTTCGAAAGATTTTGCCTTCATTTCTATTTAAAAAATTAACAATATGTCCTTGGAGTAGAAGAAATGCTGATCATATTAAAAATAGTTTTCTTATTTTCTCAGAAAGCTATTTTAGGGCAAAGTTCAATAGAAAAGCCTCAGTTAACACTAACGAAGTCGGTCAGGCTTTTATCCTATATAGTCAACCAACGGTAACACGTGTAAAGCTTTCTACCAATACATTCCTGTTACGATTTACGATAAATTGTTATTGTAATTGGGTTTTATCTTGGTTTTACTCCTTTTCACGTTACCATTTCTACTTTTCAACGTGATATACGGTTATTAGCGTTTAGTTTGTGTAAATATGTTAAACAGGGATGTGGAAAGTAATAATGATTTCAATTTAAATGTATTTTTATTTATCTATATCGTTTGCTGCGTTCGAAAGCAGTTATAATAAAATTTTCCTTATGTAGTTTTTCCACACATGGATTATAAGAAATTAAATTGCAACAAAACAACCACATAAGTGGCGACAATAGAAAATAAATTCAAGAGTAATGCTGCGTTCACATTGAAAAACCCCTTTGCTGTCATTGGCTGTAGTTGTTTTCTACTTTCTTTCCGCAAACGCTTGCAAACTTGATGACCAGAAACTGAAACAAAACACTATTTGTTAATTAAAAAACAAAATCCGACAAGAGTGGACTCACACCTTTGTCTAAACTTTCGCACAACTGTTGTGCGATTGTCGATTGTTTCGCAGCCAATTCGACTGTTTAGTTGCACAACTACAAATCGAGTAGTGTGCGCACCTCCATATAAGCTCACAGGAATCAAAGCAAGACTGAACAGTTGTGCGATAGTTTAGTTTCAGGTGTGCGCTCTGAGCACATTCAGGGCAAAAACTACGCATCGTATGCCACTATACTCGTTATAAACAGTTCTGTCGTTCAGGCTACACACAGTAAATTAGACAAACATACAAAGCCACAAACTTAACACTTATTTAATTTATTAAAAAACGAGACAGTACATTTTTACCCACTGACCTGGAATATTTTGGTAAGCAGTAGTTAAACATGCCACTTGACTATTCTTCAAACACATGAAGAAATTTTCACATTCCAAGGAAAGTACAGCTAACAAAATTCCATGTTTGAATGACCACATCACGCATAACATAAGAACCCAGCTTACCGTTTTGATCTGAAAATTTTTAATTACTTGAACTTTTTTGAAACCTCTGAAAACGGATTTTGAAGGCCTTGTAATTAGTAGTTGCCAGTCTTACTAATATTGTAATTCGATTCAAAACATTAAAGCGATTCTGGCTTTTAAGTTGAGTCACCGCCAGATTCCCCGACTGTACGTTAGACCAATGCGTCATTAGTACAACATATAATGAAACCTTAGTAGATTTTAATGACTAGATGTTATAATTAACTTTACACTGACCTGAATTACTGTTTGAATGCTAACAATCAATTGTACAAAAATAAGAATCACATGATATATTACCTGAAACATTTTTGATATGATTAAAGTAATAAAAAAATATTATTAAAATTATTATAATTCAATATATAACATACGAAATGAGTATATGAGGGAAAGTTTGAGAGTAGCCCCAGTGGTTGAGAAAATAAGAAGTAAAAGGTTAGCATGGTATGGGCATGTTATGAGAAGGGATGAATCGCATGTAACGAGAATGATGTTAGTTTTGAATGTGGAGGTACAACGGTAGAGGTAGACCTAGAAAGAGATGGATGGATCGCGTGAAAGGTGACATGATTAAGAAGGGAGTGATGACTGAGATGGCGGATGACAAAGCGGACCCTACGGGAATAGGATAAGGTGTGGAAGACGATGATTGTAATTCAATGTATATTTGGGCTTCTTCTGTTCTATTGTCAACTAAATTTTTATTTGTGTCCTCTTTTAATTATTGGTCCATTCGACTCTTGAATTCTAAGTAGTACTTGTATGCTGTTAACCTCATGGATGAAATTATAAGACAAACATTATTAATAAAATAAAATGACTAACTTACTGGTATTTCGGTGATTTTTTCGCAGATGTAATAAGCATCAATAATAGATAAATATCCCTTTAACATCGATTGCCATCTATATTTTCCTAAAGTATTGTTTTCTTCAATACTTGCGTTAAGCATATAATTCAAATGCATCATCCAATTTTCAGTTTGCTTCCTCAATAGATATAATATTCTAGTTGCATAGACGATGTTAAAATCCAATGGCATGTGAATGAAAATTGACAAAACCATAATAACATATGTCGTAAAGGCATGAAACAATTGTATATAAGTGTTAAGAAAATAAAACAGAAATATTAAAAAACAAAATATCCAATTTCCGAATATGATTCTTTGTTTGTCACTCTTATTAATTCCAAGGTTATTAATAATTATTTGAATACAGACTATTAATTCAACGTTTACTCGACTTTTTACAATAAGAAATACCCCATTAAAAAGATAACCGAATGCATAAATTAAGTTTTCTAAGTAATAAAGAAAACCCAAGAAGGAGTAAGTAAGAAAGACTTGTGAATCGATTAAATATTTAAATGAAAAATAAAGAAAACATACAAATATGATTACTGTTGAAGAACATAATATAACATTAGTAAAAACACTGTTAGGACGTATATAATTTTGACATAGATAATATTTTGGGGACAAAATAAAGTATTGAGTTAGAGTTAAAGGAAAAAGAATTTTCTCGAAATCGACATGAATATAATTTTTCGCTAAGATATTGTATTTGTTTTCTTCAGACACCATTGTGAACAACGTATCAAAATACTACAAGAACTATGAAATACAAAACATGTTCAGTCTATACTGAGTTATTGACTGAATCATTTACTGTTTCACACCAGTCAATAAATTACACATAATTACCCTACAACACTACATACTCGTATTTATGTGAGTGCTTTTGAAATAATTACATTAGTTGATCGATATTAATTAATAAAGTTGAAAGATATTTTTTAAAAATAAAACTGTATTTTATTAGTACACAGATGATTTACGTTCCTTTTTCAAACTCTAAGAAACATCCATGGCGATCTTTGGGGGAGGCCTGTGCCCAGCGGTGGGCGTCACATGGCTGATAGTAAGTAAGTAAGTAAGAAATATCCAAGTATTACTAGCAAGATATGTAGTACAGATTTATGTTTTCCATGTGTTTAAGAGGACATAATACTTACTCAATCCACTGTAAATAAATTACTATTTTCCAAGCAGAGAGTTGGACCGTTAATTCAAACAACCACAAAGTCTTTAAGCTGAATTAGTTTAAGCCGGGATTTTTCCTAAGTCCCCAGGGATTTTGTACGAATTATGTTCTCGCGCCTCTTGGATACACATTCCTGTACTCTATTACAATTTTCTGCTGAATTAAAGCTTATTCTGCACATATATGTATATATTTTTGGTCAGAATAATCCTAAACAAATTAAGCCATGTTTGGAAATTATTAGAAGACAATAAATAATTATGGAGTAGTAAAAGAGTCGATAAGAAACTTCTCACGAAACCTTATATAGACATAAAAGTAACATTCTATTAATCCAAAAAATGTTAATCCCATACATATTGTTACAAGCGTAGGGGATAGAGTTAAAACGCTTTGAAAATTGTTCTAGAATTTTATTCGCGACTTACAATAACACGGATTCCCTGTACTTTTACAATTATCCGTTCGCCCTACACGACACACGCGAACACAGATTCACTAACACTGAGTACTTTAAGAAACACCACTGCCACTATAACGCTAGCATCATCACTTCACGGTCTCTTTATCTTCTTCGCAATTCACTTAGGACTTCTTCACAGTTCACTTTCCACCATAAGACTCCCCGAGTCACGTCTGAATCCCCTTATATACACCGAATTTCGATCTTATTTTCGTTATTCATTTGTCATTTTATTCCAGAACTTTCTCGCTAGTCCGAATGACAAACATTTTACCATGGAACATTCTCGATGCCGTTTCGAATATTCCAGACATCTTTTTGCGAACGTCATTTTCGCTAGTCCCTGCGATCGAACATTCTGGAAACAGCTCGATTATTCCATGAACATGAATTCCGCTACTCATCAATAGATGTCGCGACAATATTGTAGCCCTATTATTGTGCTCGTAAGTCGCGAATAAATTAAAGGAGAATTATCAAAGTGTGTTAACTTCATCCCCACGCGCGTAACAATATCATTATCAAATAAACGATTTAGTTTTTACTGTCATAGAGTTTTTATCAAGTTTATGTACGCTAAAACATTTTAATATCATCCATCTCTCGTTAGTTTTCTATGTAGAACATTTGTCGATAGGGCCGAATGCTTCCTGACATTATCAAAGGGCTCTCAGCCAGAATGATTTATGTGATCCTGGTATCTCTAACTACCATTTGATTTAGAATCGGGTCTTACAATCATTGAAGTTTCTATCTACGGAATTATATTCACATTGAAGTTCGCATTTAGTTGTATTGTTTTCTTCACTGCCACTAAACAAACTAATACACAGTGTTTATGACAACGCTGACTGTCAAGCCAGTCCTATATGAGCCACCGACGGCAATAATTTCCTTTAATATAAAGTCGGATATAATTTAGTTGAAATGGTATTAACATCAAGGACAGGATCTGGGTGAAGGCTGGACGGCAATTGTAAAAAATGTACAGTCAGCTGCATAAATATATAACTTTATATTATAAAAAGTTGTATAGGCCTTCGATTTTGAAAACATATGTACCTATTCATTAATAACATGAATTCTTCAAATTATATCTAAATATGACCTGGGGGGCCTTCAAAAGAGTAAACTATCTATAGTAAGAGTAGCTATCTATTAAGCTAGCGTGTACCATCTTTCGACTGCATCATCACTTTGGAGGGGTCGTGGTTAAGCACTAGCTTAACAAACGTAAAAAACAATAATAAAAAGTCACAGATTCAGCTTTCACGTTTTTAAAATCGAAGGCGTATTCACGTTTGCATCTATGTAAATGTATACATATTCAGCATTGTACACAAGAATTGACGCAATTTAATGAAAATAATGATTTGTTATTATATTTGTGTAACAACGCGTAAATCTCGTAGGAAGGTTCTTTTTCATACGACTTAATCTGCCTCGAGACAAATAGCAAAAAATAAGACAAATATCTACGGGATATAAGCGTCGAAAGATAATAACTAAATAAATAGGTATTCCATTTTTCGCACTCTCTTCCAAATAAAGACAAAGAAAATACCATATAGAGATGAGTAATGAAGCAAGAGCGAAAGGTTTAATGCGACGTAAGTAAATAAAAATATATAGTTCCACGAAGTAATTAGACACCATATAAAAGTGACGCTGTACACCGGTAGAGGTAGACCTAGAAAGAGATGGATGGATTGCGTGAAAGGTGACATCAATAAGGGAGTGATGACTGAGATGACGGATGATAGAGTTATTTGGGGGACGAAAACCCGGTGCTCTGACTCTACGGGAGTAGGTTAAGTTGGGGAGATGATAAGAGTGATGCTGTGTCAATTAAGTTTTTACAGGCAAAAGTTAGAAAATTCTTAATTTTTTTGTAGTAGCGAAACGACCGATACTCGCTTACATCCAAATTTGAAGATACATTGCTTACCTTTAAACAGAGAAGGAACCCACAGGAAGAGCATATATCTCTTTGCATCTCATCCTCCGTCAAATCCACTGTACAAAAATCTCTTTGGATATTTGATTAATTTTAACATTTTAGCTGTCATTTTTTTCGTAGTAACTAACAAAATGTCTGTTTCTCTCGGAGCTAAAATATAGTGATTGCTGATAGACTCAAAGGTTTGACGCGAACGTAAGCCTATCTCGGCGTCAGTGATTTATGCGAGCAGCTCGGACACAGGCGTTTGATTCAGACTAAACGACCTTTGAATCAGTGCCGTTCAATATTCCCACAGCAATTATTCAATTCCGTTTGACATTTTATACAAAGATATACCAGTCTGTCTTCACCGAAAGAGTACGATTTAGATTGCGTTTTCTATCCATATTTCTCTTTAAAATTTTCGATAGTTGGGGTCTTTTATTTCCTACTCATGGTGAAATAACTTTAGGCGCTAGAATTGTATTTTAATGATACTTAAATGGGAATTAATTTAATTCCTTGATTATGACAGTTTTTAAAAGTTTTAGGGAATTGCGATGTAATAAAGCTAATTAGCATTTACAGTAAAAAGTCGTTAGTTACTTTTACTAAGAGAGATCTGTAGTGTGGTTGTATTATCTAAATTGCACTAAAGGGTTCCTTAACGCTTCTTAGTGAATCATTAATGTCAAGAAAAACTACCACGACGAAACCGTAATCCAAATATTAGTGGAATAATCAAATTTTTATGTTTGAAATGATGCTTGTTTGTAAGTTAAAACAAATATTATTACTTAGTAGTATTGAATATTGTTGAAATAAATAATAAACGTATTTGTAACACGATACGTAATTATTTTATTATAATAAAAATGGAGCAAACGAGCGGCGGGAACACACAGGTGAATGACGACACACATGGAAATCCGCAACACTACACACGTGAAAAATTTAGGAAATTATATAAATCAATTGTTAATTATTTTTCATATACAGTTTTAATAATAGAAAAAGTGTTCTACTTCTTTTTATCTATACTAATATTATAACTTTATTTGTTTGATTGTATTGAATAGGCTCAAAAACTACTGGACCGATTTTAAAAATTTCAACGTTAGAAAGATAATTTGTATGTGAGTAACATAGGCTATATTTTTCATTTCTTTACTATTCTTTTTAAATTTCACGCGGACGGAGTCGCGGGCAAAATGTACTCATTAATAAACCAGCGCTTGACCATGATTCCACCTAAACTTAGATTTGAAGTTACGCGATTTACGATATGTATACGATATTTAAATATTGTATCCCAAATTACGGTAATTATCAGTAAAATATCAGGCTATTTAAATCCTACGTGATCTGTTTTAACGTTGCACGTGCCTTAAGCTTAATTTAACCGACCAGTGGGTATGCCTAAACCCTGTGGATTTTTGTACGCCTGTAAAATTGATCGTACTATATTTTCAATATGTTTTTGTATAGTAAATTAAAAAAAAAAACAAGTATCTTAGATCTTACTAATATTATAAATGCGAAAGATTAGATGGATGTTTGGATGTTTGTTAGGGTTTGTAGCCTAAATGGCTGAACGGATCTCGATGAAATTTGGCATAGATGTAGAGGATAGTCTGGAAGAACACATAACCTACTTTTGTTTTATTTTAATTCCACGCGTAAGGAGTCGCAGGCGAAAGCTAGTATTTTATAATCTACAAATAACTCTATGACGGAGTGGCTTAATATTGCACTTCTTATAGTTCCTGAGTCCGATTCTAACCATGTACCAGTGTTCGAATTTCATATGTATACATTTATCCGACTTTTCATAGTGAAAACATCATGATGCAACCTGCACATATTTCTCAAGAAATTCAAAGATAGCATCATCATCACCAGCTTATTATACGTCTCCACTAACTCGGAGCACTAAGTTAGGGGTAACATAATATACGTTGGTTGACTTCACACATATCAATTCAATTCAAAGACATGTGTGAAGTCAATTCTCACTAGGTCAACTTAGCCACAGAAGGAATATAGGGTTTGAAATAAAACACGGCATGTAATCAGCATTAATATTTTGAATTGCTTTGAATCACAATTTTGTAGTGTTTATTAGATTATAGTAATTACAAAGGAAGATTTTTGTCAAATTGCACTAACACCAGTTGACATTTTGTCACGTACTCGTCATATCCGAAACCTTCGATTGAATCACAATAGGAATGTAGTTGTACATAGTCGCCTATTACATAATAGTGCGTCCTATACACATTTACAATAAGAACCACCAGTTCCATACATAATATAAACCACATGATAACAATAACCATTCGAAAACAAATAATTTAAATTGGGTTCATCAGGAATAGGTCCCGAGAAAACAAAAAAATTGTGGTTGCACGAATTTTAATAAAAATGAATAAGTCCTAATAATTTGATCATTATCATATTATCCCTTACGGAGGCACAGTATGTGCTGCTCTTCCATACATTTCTATCAGCCGTCATATCTGAATCCACTCCCTTCTTAAGCATATCCTCTTTCACACAATCCATCCTTACTTTCTTCGGTCTTCCTCTAAATTTGTAGCCATCCACATTCATTCTTAACACTTTCTGGTTTATGTCCCCATCGTCTCGCATAACATGTACCACGCTAGCCTTTTGCTTCTCAATGCTTGTTAATCTAAAATGTTAAACAAGCAATAACATAACGGTTAAAACATATTTATTTGGTGATTCTTATTGTAATAAATAATTACTTTTTTACATTTTTATACAAAACAAAAATAAAGATTTTTACAAATCTTTATAACACATACATCAACATTTACTAAAAACAACATAATTTACAAAAATAATATAAATTAAACAATTACTGTACAAATATTTTGAATAATTGGACTTAAATATGATGGTTAATATTTTAAAATCCTGATTGCAAATATTCATGGCATAATCGTACAGTGCAATTGTACCTTAATACTTAAAAAAACAAATATTACGTAATACATATAGATTAATTAGGACACAATTTTTACCTCGCATTCAAACATCTTTCCATAAATATTGGTGTTAGAAACCTTGAAACTGGCAGTACAATACGATCACTTACTTTCTCTACTAAATTAAAAGAGATTTATTAAGGATCGCAAAAACTATAGTAAAATTTTCAAAACAAACTCTATAAAATGCATTTTTTAGTATAGTAGAAAATTTTAAAGGATAAAAATCTCACTATATTATTTTAAAAATCAAAATGATAAGCATCTAAAATTCTAAAGTCAAATTTCGTTGTCGCCATTTTGAATTTTAAAGTTCTAGCATTCGACTAATCACTTCAAATTATCGTACAACTTTTAGATTGGAAAATCATTTTGTCCTAGATATGTTAAAGAACTAAAAATCTTAAGACTGAACTAACTACGAGTGATAGACTGAATAGGGCTGTACTAAGATTGCACTAGGGTTGCCCAAAAATTAAAAATTACACAATTTACTATTGCACAATTTTTCACATAACTACAGCATGTACGAATACCGTCCAATTTTACAAGCCTTTTGTCCTATTTTCTCAATTGTAATTTGTTCTTTTGACATTAAAATGTTCGCAACTAATAATACACATAATGTGCTTTGAACCAATGACAAAAAGCGTAATTTTTTTTCACTTTACTTCTCATTGAAAATATCATTTTTCTATTTGATTTATTAAATAGCTGTTTCAAATAAATAATGCAAGCAATAAATACTTCAAAATATATATAAAATCCTAAAGAACTTTAAGTTGAAATAATAAACAATCTTAGAGCTTTATTAATAGTCATAAACGAATCACTGTTTAAAGAACTTGTTTTAAAAAGCATATATACTAAAATGACTATAAAACGAAAGCTATTAAAACAATTTTTCTAAGCATTAAATTAATATTCTTTGCCAATTTTATCACAATGTTAAATAAATCGCCTTTGGCGTTTAATAGTTTGGTTTATTTACAGAATAATCACAATAACAAATGGTTAAGCAAATAAAATGTGTCATCAAGAAAAATCTCTCCCATTAATTTTGATTACTTTCCAAACTCCCCTCCACTTATCCACCCTGCATTACCCCACTCGTCTCAAAGTTAAAAAAAATCAAAACGTACTCTCACTAAATACCACATTCCAGTACCGTCCAAACTTCTCTAATTACTTAGTTTTACTTACTAATACGAAGTTAAAATGTGAACAAGCCTCTTATTTAATAATAATAAAAGTATTAGTTAATTTTTTTTAATTTTTAATTCTATGTATAGATTTCAAGATTTTTTTCATTTCATTATATCATATATGAATTAGTAATTTATCTAATATATCTACGGCTAGTGCACTAACTTTTAGCAGTGGTCAATTACTAAGGCGTGCCCTAATAATGTGCTTCACTCACTACTAGAAAGTCTAGAATAAGAAGGAAATCTAAAAATAAAATTAGTCTTGCAGACTTATGAAAGTAATAGAACGGTTTAAAAGTACAGCTCACAATACATTTTCTTTTAATAAAAAAATGGAATCTAAAAAAACGTAGAGGCACATTTTAGGGCAACACCGTGAAGCTTTCTAGATAATGAACTGTGACGATTGCGTGGATAATAAAATATTCTTTACTGTTATAAATCGGAGTAATTCTTACCACAAAAATATTATTGCTTTCAGAGGTTTTGCGTTACAGTTAAAAATATTATTCGTTTTTACCAACGCATTCATCGCGAACGCCCCACGACCGGCGCCGGCGCTCCACAAGCGGTCGTGCACGCTATCCAAAAATATATATAATACATGACCACTAGCTAAAACCAACTATTCATTCGAAACGAAAACGAGAGAACGTTATGGAAAATGAATACATCAAAACTTTTGGCGCAATACATCTCGAAATACTGGTTTCGTACCCGCCATCTACATATACATTTATAAATATAACATCTTAAAATTAGCAATCCAAAAATATAAAATGTACATGTTGCAATCGTGCGCCCTCGGGTGTCCCGTGTCTCGTCTCAAGCGAATCTCATCTCTATGGTTAGTGTAACACTGTCCGATATCGCTTGTACCTGCAGTGCGACTCCCGCCGTCCACCACGCGAGGGTACCAGCCGCCACAACTGGACGGTTATTATCGAACTGCATCGTAACATTCATTTTTTCATCTAACAATCGCCAGCTTACTTGACAAGTTTCAATAGACCATACCATTGCGCAATTTACTAAATTCAAATATATTGAATAATTGATATTATGTAAACTATTCACTAAAACTGCTTATTCAAATAAATCACTATCAAATATCAGCAAAATGGACATTGAATTTTGTAAACGATAAACCAGCTGTAAACTAACAAACGACAGCTCCGGCCCATTGAAAATATTTCTAAAAGTATGAACCTATGGTAGCGATGCGAACCCTAAACGTACTATTATATTATACTATTAAAAAACAACATCAAAAGTAAATTTATAAACAATAATACAAATCAATGAAATTCGATAGTTTGTTAAACAAATTGGCGTTGATAAAGTAAATGATCTTTGCCGCGGCCCCGCTGAAGCAAAGCAAACTTCATCGTTCGTAAGTTTTGCTTTATAAAAATACGAATCGAAAATATCTCGACGGCCGCCCGTCTTATGGTAAGCTATGATTACTTCTATTCTTAGTCTATTACTATACTAAGTTAAAATATCAGAGAATTCAGAAAAAGGGGAATATTTAGGTAGTTATTTCTATATTTAAGTGGTGCACAACCTCATTTTTTTCATGAACGCTAGATAAGTATGGGATTCAGCTTTATCGAGGACCTAAAAAAAACACTAACTAATGAACTAATACTAGATAGTTTGGATAATTAATAATATATTTTATGACTTGAAGTAGGAACTAGGGTGGGTTTGGGACTTGAAAATGTAAACAACGAAGAACAAAACAACAATAAGTCAACAATGGTACAATAAAATAAAGGAGATTAACGTGTAAAGACAAACTTCATAAGATCGATGTGTTTGTAGTCTACGGTAAGGATCCGTTATTAGTTGTTCTAATTCACTGCGTAGACTAAAAAAAAGGAGTTAATCTATTTAGGCTGGAATGAAACCTTTACGGTAAACTTTAGACCAATAGTAAAACTAATTTTTTTATTCTTAAATACGATAAAATCTCAAAATACTCACAGCTCGTCGGGTTTATTGTAACATACGCTACGCTAGGTGCATCTACTTTGTAAGAACAGTGGCTTTTAATAATTTGAATTTGTACTTAACCTACTCTCTTTTACTTCATCATGAAAATCAATAGAGCCTAGAACTCACTTGTTTTGTCGAAACATGCAAAAGATAAAACGTTTTCAATCTATGGATGTAGTCTAACCGCAGATTCTTACAAGAACTGTTAAACAACCAATTGCATATGACAATAATTTCTAATCCATCACCAAACAATTGCCAATATACGGATGCTTTAGGTAAATTACATCCAATTTAGAGTTTTCAAAAATATGATTCCAATAAACGCCCTAAACAAACGTCTCAAAAATACGTTATGAAAATATAATACGAATACGATAAAATTTATACTAAATATAACCCTGTCTATGACCTGAAGAGTTTAACATAAAGAAGAATTTGAATCCAAACTCTGAACAAGTCATTTCTAAGGAATGTTAACAAAATATAACAACACTCAACTAAAACAAGGAGAAGGACAGAGTAACTATAAACTTCAAAGCCGTACATAATTCACCATCTATCTGATTACATTTCTACAATTTTTTACTATTACAAAGGCCTGAGTAATCTCACAACGCAGAGATACCTGTTTTAAAATTTATCTGGAATGAGATGAAAACGATTTTGTATAATGAAGCTAAAAAACTAACAGCTCCAAAAATCAACGGATAACAGCTCTAACAATGCGATCGTTTATATAAATTATTTTATATAGCAATCCAACATAACATGACTAGTATAAACTAACGCAGACCAAAAACTGGAGCTGTGGAAACCAACACTAAACAACTAATAACAATATAAAAATAAAACGCAGGATTTGTTTGTTTTAAGCAAAGAGATTTAAAAAATACATACAGGAGGCATAGTTGACACTTCACTTGAACTCACTAAGTCTATCTATTGATATAATTAATTGTATTTAAATTAATAACCAATAGATGTCATTGAATAACATTCAAATGTTAACAATTTTGTAATACTGTTTATTTATTTTTTTGTAACAAAAGATGCAGCTTATTATGATGGCACTAAACTTGACAACTGATATAATACCTTTTAAAGTCAGTACCGGTCAAAAAATTTTGTTCACTGCCTCGTCTATAAATTTCTTAAATTTCTTTGGTATCATGAAACAGCATTATTTGCTCCAAACAGGGTTTGTCGTATGAGGGTCATGTTTTAAACAAAAGTTCAAGTAGCAGATCGTCATCAGCGTCCATTGGTGATTCCGGAGCCAGGTAGTTGATGATTCTGAAAAAGGGACAAAAAGAACACAAATTTAAATCTAATATAAAAAAAATGTATTTTTACATGCTTAAAACAGGTCCTGGGTCCGAATCTCGACATGTACTAATATAATTTTAGATTTTTAGACTTTCATATGTACATAATTTATCCAACGTTCTTACGGTGAAGGAAAACATCGTGATGCCTGCACATATCGGCGAAGAAATCCAAAGATATGTGTGAAGTCAACCAACCCGCAGTGGTTTAGCGTGGTTGACTAAAGCCTAATCACCCTAACTTAGGACAGGTTACGCCTCAGTGGAGATGTAGTGAGCTGGTTCTTAGTTAAAAAATCATAAACCATGATATGACATAACACAGGACATGCTCTTGAAGTCTGAATTACATTCAAATGAGTTATTATTACCACTGAGCGGCTCGATTTGATAATTTATGGCCATGCGAAAGAATTTTACATAATAATGATTGTGCGCTGCCAGAGATCAGCTGGCTGCTTAGTGGAAAATGAGAATTAAAGAATGATAGAGTAATTAAGGCACCTATTGGGCGTGTGTGGTGTACTGGTGGTGCGCTGCGAGCAGCTTGGGCGGGCAGCGGGGCAGAGCCGGCCCGCCTTCCCGCTTTCTGCTCGTGCGTTCTGCAACCTATTGCAATGTTTAAAACCATATTACTATTTACGTATTTTTTATTCATTTAACTTCCAATTGACTGACAAATAACCATTAAATTGTATAGACAATTTAGGGTTCAACCTTTTAAAATAATTTATTTCAATAACAGATGCAACTTACACTTGTAGATATTTCCTCCCATGTACTGATAGCGTGAAATAATTTAAAAATTATCTTTACTTACTAATTCAAATAATATAAACCTTGTTTCAAAATATATAGGATACTGACAATTATCTAAAAAAAAAAGAAATATTTAAGTAGAAAAGTTAAAACTAACTTGATCTTCGACTGTCGCATGAATTGCTGGATTTTCCGTGCGGCTTGATTTTGGCGTCTTTGTGAATATGTTCTCCTGAAAAAATATTAAAAAGTCGATTATGGCCAGTTTTCCAGCTAAGTTTGTTAGTGTTTTTGGTCCAATAAATTCATGAAATGCGTTTCCAAACTTCGTAACTTGAGTTTTACTCTGTTGAAACTTAGTTCAACCAAAATTGATCACTGGGTGACAAAAAAAATTGAAACTTCAGAACTAGCATTAGACGAACAGATATATAAACTCGAATTTAACTCGAACTCAATTTTTATCTTATTATTTATGCTGTTGCTGAAGTTTCAATTTAATCATTACCTAGTGATTCATTACTTAGGTTCAAGTAAGTTTAAGTAACTGTAGCTGGGAAACCGGCCACAAGTCTGTTGTTTTAAGTGATAAATTTTTCCTTTATCGACTTTTCTTTCACCGAAGACTTTCATTATCAACTTGCCATTGTCCCTACGGAGGGTCGACACAGCATGTGCTGCTTTCGTACATTTCTATCAGCCGTCATATCTGAGTCCACTTCCTTCTTAAGCATATCCTCTTTCACACAATCCATCCATACTTTTTGCGGTCTCCCTCTACCTTTGTAGTCATCAAAGACTTATGAAAATATTAGTTACTTGACAGGTGTGGCGGCCAGCCGGCGCTCGCGCAGTGAGCGATATCCGCGCTGGATCACCGTCGCCGCCGCGTGCATCTGCTTCAGGTATGCAAACTGTAAACAAATTGCAATGTCATCTCAAACGGGATTAGTATAAGCTAATCCTTTTTAAAAGTTTACCATATGAATTACTAGCCTATGTGTTCTCCCAGACTATCGTCTACAGTTCTGAAAATATGCCAAATATCATCGAAATCCATTCATCAGTTTAGGCTAAAAACTCTAACAAACATCTATCCAAGCATCTAAACTTTCGCATTTATATTATTAGTATGGAAGTATGATAGATAGATCTTCGTCAACGACAGGTAGCAATTTAGTAGAGAGCCAGTCTCGCATTTCAGCAGCGGTACTGTTTGGAAGCAATTATTTGCCTATCTTCCGTACTTCTGAACAGAAGTACCGGCCAATATTGTCTGTGGTCCAATCTGTTAGTAGCACTTGCGTTCCATTTTCTTACCTACAGTAATTCTTCTATACTCTATAGGCTTTTTTGTTTTTTTTAATTCCATGCGGACGGTGTTTCGAGCGAAAGCTAGTAGACTATATTATTGATTTTTATTTCACTAGTCAGAGAAACTGACCTGCTTGTATCGTCGGTAGCAGTTCTGTATGGTGATAGCAGCAGCGGCGGCGCGGCGCTGCAGCTGGCGGCCGCGGTACTGCCGGTACGCCTTCTGGATAGTGATCGCCGCTGAGTACAGCTCACGTTGCTCACGATCTGGAATATTCATGATGTGTTATAGGGAGTCCTAAGATATGATATTTAGGACCAACTAAACGTTAACAACGGTAAAGAGCGATGGCAAATTGAAAGACAACAAAAAAAGTAGTTTTTGAGTTATTTCAATACATACAAAAATACAAATCTTTCATCTTTATAATATCAGTATAGATTAATTGAATTTAATTGAAAGGAATTGCAATGATGAGATCCTGTTCCGAAATTATGTTGAGATGTAACATACCATTCAAAGTCAGGCTAGAGAAGTGAGTAGTTGCGTTGAGGAACTCTTGCAGTGTAGCGGAGGGGGTGCCAGGGATGGTGCGGGGGGAGGGAGGCGGGGGCGACAGCGCGGAGCCCGGCGACACCGACCCCGACGAGCACGGAGTCGACCCGCCGCAGTATCTACAAAAAAAATATTAAAAATCACATTTCATTTACAACCGGCTTCTAGCCTTGAGTTGCTTAACAAAAGCAGATTGAAATAATCTCAAATTATATGAATGTTGACAGTGGTAGAGCCCGCTTTAACATCTTAGCACGAATGGGTCGGCTCGCCCCCAACAATACCACGACCACACAGAAGACAGGCGTGAAGTGGAAAGTGGATTTGACGGTGGAGGAGACGCATAGGAAGGGGAAATATCTTCTTTATGTGCGTCTCTTCCTCCGACGATTTAGGGTAGGCAACGCATCTGCAATTGTGGATGTCTATGGGCAGCGGTCGTTCCGCCATTTCGGCGGATTTAGGTGACCGCTTGCTCGTTTGCCATCTTATGTTATAAAAAAAAAGGATATCAATTTTATCCATCTTATTTCTATTGGTTGATCAACAAACATATATAACATACAAGAACATTAATATTTAGAACGCGCGCACACTTTTGACTAAACTATCGCACAACTTTTTATTCGCGCTTTGATTCATATGAGCTTATATGGAGGTGCGCACACTACTCGATTTGTAGTTGTGCAACTAAACAGTTGGATTGGCTGCGAGATCGCAAAACAGTTGTGCGGTAGTTTAGTCAAAGGTGCGCCCGCTCGTACTCAATAGTGTACCTGTATGTATTATCGCTGAACTCGAAAGTAAACTCGGTGCTGAAGTTTGCGGTTTCGTCCAGCAGAGGCGCCATCAGCACG
>LD688964.1:876772-888183 GCA_003118335.3 Papilio memnon
TAGTTTTTGAGTTATTTCAATACATACAAAAATACAAATCTTTCCTCTTTATAATATTAGTATAGATTAATTGAATTGAATTGAAAAGAATTGCAATGATGAGGTCCCATTCTCAAATTATATGTTGAGATGTAACATACCATTTAAAGTCAAGCTAGAGAAGTGTGTAGTTGCGTTGAGGAACTCTTGCAGTGTAGCGGAAGGGGTGCCAGGGATGGTGCGGGGGGAGGGGGGCGGGGGCGACAGCGCGGAGCCCGGCGACACCGACCCCGACGAGCACGGAGTCGACCCGCCGCAGTATCTACAAAAAAAAATTAACAATCACGTTTCATTAATAACCGGCTTCTAACCTTGAGTTCTAATTAGCTTAACAAAAGCAGATTGAAATAATCTCAAATTAGATCAACAAACATATTATATATAACATACAAGGGATTGGCTGCGAAACAATAGACAATCGCACAACAGTTGTGCGGTAGTTTAGTCAAAGGTGCGCCCGCTCGTACTCAATAGTGTACCTGTATGTGTTATCGCTGAACTCGAAAGTAAACTCGGTGCTGAAGTTTGCGGTTTCGTCCAGCAGAGGCGCCATCAGCACGTCCTCGCTGCCTGCGGAACCGCTGTCCAGCCCACAGCCCGAGAAAAGTGATGAACTTTCGTTCTGCATGATATACGGAGTTATATTAAAACAAGTGTTTGGTAAATAAATAAAAAAACCATTTCATTCAATTTAACTAGGTTTCGCTCGCGACTCCGTTCGCGTGAAACTTTAAAAATATAGTGAGTAGCCTATGTGTTTTTCCAGACTATCCTCTACGTCGGAATTTCATCGAGATTCGTTCAGCGGTTTAGGTTTCAAACTCTAACAAACATCCATCCGTCTAAACTTTCTCATTTATAACATTAGTGAGATAGTAAGATTGCATCTCTTCTCATTAATTTAAAAAGTGATTTTCACCAAAAAAATGCTGCTTATGTAAGAAATAGTTTTTCTATTTGATTAAGTACCTTTAACAGTTTCATTTACCTTTATTCTCTCTGGCATGGCGGCTATTATCTGCTCTGCCAGAGTGAACACTCGGTCATCCTGCTCCCCTGAAAGTTTTTTATGAAGTAGAATCTAGAACGAAACAGTTTATAGACCTTGACAGTCTCCCAGCATTACAATAGTCAAAAGGTAAATATCATCATTCAGTTAAATTCAATTTTACAGTTTGTCTTCTTCAATTGATATTATATTATAATAGAACATCAAATTCTTCTGTTTCAAAACCAAATACAGGAATCTTAGAAACAGTACAGCGAGAACACAATTTATTTTACGGTATTCAGTTTAAACATTTACACATCTAGATTTATAAAGTGTAAAATATTCTAACATTAAAGTGTGACACAGACATGTGTTAACATAAAGAAATCTTTAGCGAGACCAGTGATTAGGAAATGATGTGCTGTCTTATCACAACTTACCTTTATAAGTTCAACACAAAACTATCATTAATCTACACATAAAAAGCATCAAATAGATATAGACTCATGCAAACAGCTGTATCGCCATGCAGTGTACTGTAAAGTTGTCGCTAAGTGTTCCGGACCTGTAAACGTGTTCTGGAGTATTCTGAAGATATCTGAAGAGAAAGCGAACTGTGTGGAGTGTCTCGAGGTACAGTTGTGGTTGGACCGATACGAACCATTGAAAGCGACACCGATTAACAACACCGAATAAACTAAACCGAACCTTCTTCATACTTTAATAAGACATTACATACTTACTTCATACATTAGAAGACCACCGTCCTAAATTTATGAAGATAAAGTTAGACTGTAATTTCAAAATTCGCGACTATCTCATCTCGGATTGACTTAACGTGATTCGGTTTAGTTTGATTTACATCTACAATCAACACCTTTAAACTCCGCTCGATCTTGGATACAGAATAACAGAAGAAACTACAAGTGGTCTACCGTTAGCGATGACGTTCCGGCTACTGTTTGGCGATAGAAAGGGACAAAGATACGCAGACAACCGTTGGTAAGAAGAAGATCGGGCAGCCTTAGCGGCGATGCAACTACTACATTCACAACATCGATATGGTCGAGCGGAGGGATTGCTGCAACTTGAAATGGTATAGAACTGGATTTTTTATTTTAACAAAGAACATTGTTTTTTGAATCATTAAGTCTTATAGTGAAAATTAAAACATAACTTCATATTTAACTATATGCCGTACATATACCAGTATGTTATTGCCAGATTGAGTCAGGGTTACAAAAGTCCGGTTTTTGCAGAATTTAAATTTAGAATAATCCTAAAGTAGATAGTATTCGGGAGAACCTTGTCGGAGGCGTCTATACCATTCCGTGTGCGGCAGCGAACTGACCTTTGTTAGAGGGTGGTGGTGGGGAGGCGGCGGGCGAGGAGGCGGAGGAGAGCGCCTCGACGTCTATGAGCGGGCTCTGCGCGCGCCGCGGCGCCGCCTCGCCTGCACACAGCGGCCGGCACGCCAGCGAGTGAGCTCCTTCTGACTCTCACATACCCTACTTGGAAACCTCCCCTTATTGCATTACTCGCTTCGTACCCTCTACTATTTATTCTACTTGTGATTCTATTCTTAAGTTTTTATCGGATTTTTTTTTCGGTAATTTTAATTTTCGTATACCGAAAGTTAAATTTTTAAATATTATCTAATGTATCTTATCCTTGAAAAACATATTGATTGACTAATCCTTTTTATGTTTTTGCTCGGATTTCATTCATCAAAGATTATTTTATTTACATTTCCTATATCTCGTTTTTATACGTTGAAGGAACTCACTTCGCGTTTTCCACCGTCGTCATCGTCGTATAATTAACCGTTATCCGCTTTACAAACGCGATTCAAGCAAAATATAAATTCTATGAAAATTTTCAATCTTCAATAAAGGCGCCGTGCCGATATAAATAAATAATTTTCAGCAAATGAAAATTTAAATGTCTATGCAATGAAAATTATACGTTATTATTTAGACTTACAAAGAGCTAGATCCATCCGTCTGCCGAGCTTCGGTTCACCAAGACTGTCTTCAGAGTTATCGGAATCTAAAGGTAATGACATACTTCGCTCCCATCTGGAAATCCAAGTACTTCAAATTATTTAGAAAACAACTATAAATGTTAAATTAATTATGTTTTAATTTTATATCCAGAATATAAGACATATCGGGGATCATATAAATAATGCGGAGAATAAAAGTGTTCGTGCATTGGATAGTACCTGGCTGACAAACTAACATCTCCCCTTTCAATGGCGGAGCTGGATCGGAACGCATCCGCCATGTTGATGCCGCTGTCTACAGACGGCCGCTTTACCAGGTTACTCTCCAAACTTCCCGCTCGACCCTTTTGTGATAAACTGGAAATTATAAAACAAAACAATTTTAAATTTATGTAATATCAGCTTTCGTCCGCTACGCTGTACGCGTGAAATTAAAAAAATAAGATGCACAGCCTATGCGTTCTTCCAGACTATACTCTACATCTTACAGTCGTTTAAGCGGCAATTTCTAACAAACATCTATCCATCCATCTAAACTTTCGCATTTCTAATATAAGATTCATCTCAATTAAGGAACATACAAGAATCACGCAATTGCACTTTTTAATTCAGTTAAATTCTATATGTGCATTTATTTTAATTAAAAACCGTTGAAAAAAAGTGTACTATTCAAAATAAAATGACATATTTATAGATTTTGAGTAATCAGTACTCTCAATGTTATTGTTAGAATGAGAATAGCGCAAAGAAAAGATCGCTGAATTTGTCTAAATCATTTCTCTGTATAGCCTCATGTAATACGCTCTATAATCCTTACAAATTTACCTATGTGGTCTGCGAAACACAGCATCACCAGTAGGAGGGTGTATACGGTCCAGCATTGCAGCCAATCGGGAGTGTCCTGCGCGGCGAGCAGCAGCCGCGGCGGCGCGTCCGCCGGCCTCCTGCCGAGTGCCCGCGCCCCAACGCGCCAGTACCACTGCTGTCTCCACGTGCCCTGCTGCACTAGCCACCATCTGGAACGTTCCAAGATAAATTAAATAAAAGAATAGATCTGCAAACTCTGAAAGACTGAAAACTAAATACTGCTTCAATGGTAAAAGATAATCAAGGAATAATAAGACGAAAATATTACCCAGGCTGATAATGTAAAACTGACGAAACTGCTGACTGTAAAACTGAATTTTTCAAAGAAAATACAAAAATAGTAAGTACATATGGGTGTGAATTTCAATAAAAACTGACATTTTTGAATCCAAAGCTCGACATAACTAAAACTAATGTTTCAAAATGCTTACCTTTTCAATTTTTACAATTTCGACATCCCCAACATAGTGTTCATTGACATATGCATTACTATTTTTAAATTTATTTTATTTGTTTATAGGTATGTCAGAAATAAATTTACAAGAACAGCATTTTTAAAGTTATAAACTATAAAGTTGATTAATTATTTTATTACTTTAAGTAATTCAAAATCTCTTACAATCGTATATTTAAAAAGTTTGCTCTCACCAAAGGGGTACAATTATCGCTATCCCTCGCTCCTAAATTAACTTCTTTTTCCAAAGCCAAACTGTTATCATCCTGCCTCCAACGAAGCAGTACTGTAGTCAACTTAGAATAACCCAAGCCTGCAGCCAAGTGGAGTATCGTTGAATTATCTTCGCCAGGCTCTGTGGTAAAACCCTCAGCATTGCCTATAGAACGAGAGCTTAGTATCTTGCAATATGTAACAAGCTTCTCTTCAAATTTAGGATTTGAGTATAACTGCACATCTTCCACCTGAAAAACACATTAAATGAGGTTAATGATTGATTTCTATAAAAACATTCCGTTTAGTTGAAATCTAATGTTCTTAGTTGATATTTTTTTATGATTTTCCATACTGATATTATTAAGAAGAAAAATTGTGTTTTTGCATAACTCAAAAACTACTAGGCCGATTTTTAAAATTCCATCACCATTAAAAAGCAACGTTATCGTTGAGTAACATAGGATAATTTTTTTTCAATTTCACGTGGACGAATTCGCGGGCAAAGCTAGTATTTAATAAAATTACTCAATACCTGATTGTTATCATCCATCGGCTCAGTTTTCACTTGTAGTCGGCCATGCAATCGTTGTAAACGTTGCAAAAGTGAAAACCGCCGAAAATCCAGTGACGGTAAAGGGGCAGACGCGGGTGAAGTGGGCGTAGGCGTAGGGCCAGCTTTGTATTCAAATACAACTGTATCCGATACTACTTGACCTCCACGAGCCACTTGAAGAGCTGCTAGGCCAGCTTCATGAGCTGCAATTAACAATTTAATTTTTTTTAAAAAATCGTTATTCAATTGTGTAAGGAAAGGTAAAGAAAGTTGTCTGTTAGGAGTTTAAGGCCAACTTGGAATTCAGCCAAATAAAACTAGATAAAGTGAGGGTATCAAAGCAAACAGTAATATACAAAAAATACATACCTGGACAGTAACACCTTAAAAGACCGTTTTGAACAAGTATTGATGGGACAGGAAAATTGTCGAAGAGAACTGTATATTGATCAGAAGTATCTGTCCATGGCCCAGCAACTAGAACCTTTACTCCTCCTTCTGGATAAGCCCATTCTGGTGAATAATCAGTTATGCTCAATGCTCCTTCCCCGGCACAGTCAGTTTGCATTTTTTCATTTGAATCGTCTATGGGTGATGTTTTACCGCATATGGGCTGAAAGGAATCATTCAAATTGTTATATTGAAATTTATTTTAAAACAAAATCTTTAAAATAATACAAAACTAAGAGCTTACTATTGGATTAGTTGACAAAGAGTTCGGATCCAGAACTTCTAGTTCAGGAAAGTCAAGCATGTCAAAGGCATCTAAATTGACAAATACATTATCGTCCACTACTTGTGTTGGCGACGCTACTGCTTCACAACTTTCTATGAAATCCATTGTATCTATTCCTGACACCATAACATTAGCAGTGTCCGAAGTTCTAGTCCCACCTCTATCCAATTCACACGTTGGCATATTAGCAGACAACGTTTTCTGTATATCTTCATGTGATAGTTCTAAAGTCTCATCGAAAAATGCACTAGTATGTCCTAAGCTTCCATCTGTTCCTAACAAAATTAACGTATCTTCACAGTTGTCCGTTAACACCTTACTTTCTAATCGTTCAACTAAATCAGGATACCGCGACGGTGTTGTAGGGGCGCTAGCAATTATTTGATTCCTACTTCGGGGCTCCATTTTTATTTTACATTCGAAAGTTTCTACATCAACTTTTTCCTCTACTTGAGTTTCTACTTCAAATGTTGTTTCTGAATTTTGGATGCAAGAAGTTGGTTGACTGTCGGGAATTTCCCTCTTTAAAACAAACGTTGGTTTGTATTGATGACGGTATCTGTCCCTGGGTTCTTCGCAAACAAATGATGTCACTGACAGAGGAGAAACGAGAGAGGAATGTTGTTGTGAGCTACTGCCAGCTCCGTTTAATATTAACAAGCCACCTCCCCCTTGAATTTGGCCCAGTGATAACAGTAATGGGGATGCTGTTTGCGTCGTTGTTCTATGATCTCTGGTATACTGACGCGGTGGCTGTGAAATCGGTCTGGGAGATGGGCCAGTTGTAGACGACACATGGTGATCTGATGCTGGAGCCTTGGCAACTTGAATGCGACGTAGAGGATGCGCGCATGTTCTAGAATCTTGGCAGGTTGAGTCGGGACATCCGCATTCCAGTTGCCTCGCCAATGCCGCGGCTCTGGCAGCTCGTTGCTTTTCCATCAGCTGCCCTACAATGGCCTCTACTGTTTCCGCTGTCTGAAACATTTTCCCCTGATATTTAAATATAGTAAGAAGTTCAGAATACATTAATACTGATATAATATGTAAGACTAAAAATTACGTACTGAAATTTCCAATTCGCTGTTCATATCCGGTTCGTCTTCGCTGAAAACTGAAAACAGATGTAATAGAAAAATTAGGAAGATTATTTCCCATAGTATTGAGGATATTTTAAAAAGTAATTATCGACAATTTAAAGTATAAAATATTACTTCAATGTCGTATCAATTAACAATTGTAAAAGAAAGTCCCAATAAAAACAGAGATCATGTTTGTGTTGGCAGCCAAATCCATATGAATGTACCCTGAAAGTGATCTCATTCATGAGAATCTGAAATTTAAGCCGTATAATAAAATCAATTTTCATTTCGCTCCTAATGAATATTCAACAGCGAGCCGCCAACTTTCCTTGTTGCGTTTTAATTTGCTATGTTTTACAGTTATGGATCTTTTTTGATTACGTTATGAATTTTTGGCTTCTTTAGACTAATTTGAATTCGTAAACAACTTCAAAATTAACTTTTACTTTATCATTCTTAATAGAATAAATGAAACATATTACTGATAATTTCATTTGATTATTCGAGATACACTTTGTAGAATATAAACTTTCGATCCATCTCGACTCCGGCCCAATCCGCTAAGGGAGTGCCATAAACAAGAAACTGGTCTGAACTGACTTTCTATGATTTTTGTATTATGATCTACTTACACATGGGCTTCAGTTGACTGACAAGCTCGTCTTTTGTCCACTCCTTCTTGTCGGCCCATAGCGCGAGGCTGGGCGCCACTGTCGCCAGCTTGTTGTCATCAGGGTACGGCACGTTCAGGTAATGCACTAGTACTATATCCGGATTCTGGAAATAAAATACAATGAAATTGTGAAAATTTGATTGTTAGGAATTCTTGGTATCATTTTAAATATTTAGTAGTCGAAGCATTTTAATGTCTAATCTCTAACTTAACAATGAATGTTTGGGAACTAAACCATTATAGCTTGACTTTGTATATTCAAATTATGAAAAACTAGCTTTCGCCCGCGACTCCGTCCGCGTGGAATTTAAAAAAAAAACAAAAGTAAGTAGCCTATGTGTTCTTCCAGACTACGTTCTACATCTATGCCAAATTTCATTCAGATCGGTTCAGCCGTTTAGGCTACAAACTCTAACAAACATCCATCCATCTATATAAACCATCCATCTAAACTTTCGCATTTGTAATATTAGTAAGATTAGTAAGAAGTAAGATAAGATATAAAATAACTGAACATACACAATGGTTTCGACATTGTAGTCGTGAGAATACTTTTATAGCCGACTCGCGGCAGGATTCCAAGAGATTTTTGATCACGAGTCGGAAGCAATCCCTAGTAAATATAAATTCAATATTGCGAAGTGACGTCACAAATGTAACTGGGTATGCAACGCTATCTAAACTTTTCTCGAAATATCTATTCTTTTTCCAGGTTTTCAGACCAAGGAAGAATTATTTTAAAAAAATGTTTGGTAAATTAAATATTGATTTAGTCCCAATATTAGTTATTACGAATGGTAAAACAGTCTTAATTCTAAAAGTAGCAAGAACGTATATTGTTAAACAAGAAAATTAATGGTGTGTTTCTCGTTGTTGAGCATAACTAAATGGGTAAATACAAATACGACTTACTGACGCGTGAGAATTTATTAACTCGTAGCTATTTATTGCAAAATAGAATGCAAATAACGAGTAACAACGCGACCCTCGGGGAGACATAAATGGGTATACAAAAAATACAAACGTTCTTCAAAGGACATAAAATTCTACAGCCGAAACTGGCACTAACGCCCCGATCACACTACACACGAAAGCGAAACGGATTCGAAATTCGAATGGTCCGCACTCATATTGTCACTCGTATAATATTGATCGGTTTCATTCAAGCAGTTCACAAACAACAAAAGCGAAGAGAAAGCTATAGGAAAATGGATTTGCTTCAGTTATGCAACAAGTTCAATGATGACAGAATTCAATGTTATTGAGTCATTGATTATGTCCTTGAAAAAAAGTCTTATCTAAAATACTGTTTGACATATTTCGTTAATTGTTTATTTTCTCAGGGGTTTAAGCACTTGACTTGTAATCTACAGGTCTTGGGTTCGAAACCCGCCGCCATGTGTACCAATGTGATTTTCGATTTTTCGAATTTTCATATGTACATAATTTACCCGACGTTCTTACGGTGAAGGAAAACATCGTGATGCAACCTGCACATATCGGCGAAGAAATTCAAAGATATGTGTGAAGTCAACCAACCCGCACTTGGCCAGCGTGGTTGACTATGGCCTAGGCACCCTAACTTTAAGGTAGGCTCCGAGCCCCTCGGTGGGGACGTATAGAGAGCTGTGGTGGTGGTTTATTTTCTACAAAGCCTACACAGGGTTATGCGAAAAAGCAGCGGTTTCGAATTTAGGATGTGATCGCGCGTACATGCTAGGAGCATAAATCGACTCTCACGCAGTTAAGCTGCGTTAAAATAAGTTGTATACAATATTTTAATTTTCAACGCTGAGAGCGAATGTAAAACGGAGTGCGCCGTAATAACTATCCATTTGTCTTCAAAATGGCGGCAATAAACATGGCGCCATTATTTATGTAATGGCCGCCGGGCAGGGTTGTCCCACGTGCGCTTTATGGAACTTATCTCGCTTTTTCATTAACTCCAAATCAACTAGATTACTTGTTAAAGTTTTCACTATATCTCTTCCTTGTTATGGGTTTTAAGAAATATAACTGTTGCTTGATTGTTCCCCATTTGTGATTTATTTTATTTGTTTATAATAAAAAAATATCGTGGGTTTAAACATCTTACAGGCTTCGGCGGACCCATTTTATGTGTCAAAGGGAGGGGTGGTACTGAGAAACTATAGCGAAAGTTATACAAATGAATGTTAAAGGATTTATCTTACTTCTTACTAATATTGTAAATTCGAAAGTTTAATATGGATGGATGGATGTTTATTAGAACTTATCTGAAGGGATCTCGATTAATTTTGGCATAGATATAGTTCGCAGTATGGAAGAACACATAGGATACATTTTTTTTAATATCACGCGGACGGAGTATCGGGCGAAAGCTAGTTATAAATTTTGTATGGTTCGCTCACTATCGCACTTCAATGTTCGTTTTATTTTTAAGTAAGAAAGAGACAACCCTATATTTTTATGACCGAAGTCGAGAGTCTTCATGAGCTTAGACAAATGCAGTGCGGAGACAATAGGATAAGCAAGATTAATTGGGTTAAAGTTAACATTGCACTAATGTTTTAAATAGTTGAAGTCATTAAGAAAACTGTTTTAAGTGTAGTACGGTCGGAATTTATTGAGGAACACTTCGGAACAGACAATTGCGAAAATAAAATGTATTAAAGACAGTTAAAGATGATTAGGTCTTCCTTTGGATGGACTTCATGATAGGCGACATGATTGAGAAGGTAATTCCGACTGAGATGAAATAGTACGGGAGCCGTTACTTATGGTGACCTACCCTAAATTGGTTCCTTATGAAACCTATAGTAACTTATGTTTTATATGTATTGTAACAGTGTTGTCTAATCCTATTCTTGCATGGCTAAGTTTAACACATTCAATGCCAACTACACGGCGCCGTCGAGGGATGGGGGACCGGACACACGGCGCCGTGTATTGCGACTTCGTTTTTTCTATGCATCAGTACAGCCCCGGACGCTGCGATAACTGTGACTCACGTGGCATACAAGGATACCTCATATAATGCAATCGGCATTGAATGTGTTAATTGACCTTTGAATTGGTCAATTTTCAAAACAAAATCGCTTATAGAGTTTCTTTCAATATTGGGTTAAGGTACGATGATAATGATCGAATCTTATGATTAAATCTGCCTAAAAACTATATCCTGAACATATAGAAATCACTGAAATATTCAACTCTATTACTGAAAAGCTCAATATCCTTACGGAGCGGATTTTTCCGATTACGGACAGTATTTCCAATCCAAGTCAACTCCGTGGTAAGCCAGCAATGTAAAAACTTACTTTAACTACGTATGACTGTTAAATAATTTTGTTTCACTTAATTGTATTTTTATAAGAGAAGGCAAACAATCAGTGAGAACACCGCGATGGACATCGACTCGAAATACCATAGAAACTTCATATGTTGCTTTAAGAAGGTGTTACACTTTTTGAAAATAGTTTTATGTTGAAGAAATTAAATTTATTTGTAACTTTAAAAGTTGATAATAAAAATTACTCATGGTTTTAGTAGAAACTTAATGATATTACACGTAACACGGTTAAAAATAATAATAATTCGTTCGGTGAGGATAAAATACTTTAGTACGGTGTAAAAGGAATTAAATTATTGAGAATAAAAAGAAACCATAACAGTGTACTTTAAGCAATATTTAAATGTATAACTGAAGCATATAATAAAAGAAATATGGATATCTACGATAACCTTTTTAAAAGCTTAATAAAATTAATAATAAATTAGGTTTTAACATACGTAGAATCCACATTTCTTCTGAGT
>LD688964.1:896175-916448 GCA_003118335.3 Papilio memnon
CATCTTAGGCAACAAAGAAGTGTGTGTTTACGCTTTATTATATTAGTATAGATAATTTCAATGTCTCTGTCGATATCATTCATAGATAGTGTTTGTAAGCTGAGGTAGGACACTATCCGCCACCTGAAGCTCTGCCGCCCATAAACCAGTGACAATGTTGCGTGTAAAACAAATGAGGTTCTATTCATAAGCGATGGCGGGTACTTCTCTGCTATAAAACAAATCAACTCCGTTTTTATTAACTACTGTTTCAAACATCCATCAGTACATTCCACTCTTACTAATATTATAAATGCGAAAGTTTAGACGAATGGATGTTTGTTAGATTTTATAGCCTTCACTGCGGAACGGATCGTGATAAAATTTACCAAAGATATAGAGGATAGTCTAGAGGAACATATGGGCTACTTACTTTTGTTTTTTTAACTCCACGCGGACGGAGTCGCGGGCTAAAGTTATTAATGTTAAAATAATACTCTCTTCAAAAGATCTTAAAATTCTATTTTGTTTGTATATAACAAGTTGAAGAAGAGAAGTAATTTAAAGATAATACCAAAATATAATTAATAAAACATCTTTCCTTTCATCTAAATTATATTCATTTATGTAATTTGTAATTCTCCGTTATGATGTTTACACGCTCACAAAGTTTAAGGGAGGTTCGTGAGGAAATTGTAATTTCTAACGACATCAAGTTCAAAATTGCCAGCGTAATGGCGACACAAACACTTCCGAATAATCACTTTAAGTATTCAACTAATCTTAATTAAACTGCAAACTTATTTGAATTGTAACACTCAATAATAATGTGAACAATTCCTTGTTTTTTAAACAATTGCAGGAAATATTTTTAAATTACCACTATACAATACCTCGATGTTACAATAGAAATAACAGCAGGTCTACACTTATTGGATTATAATAGAAAAATACTGCCCAGTAAACTGGGAATGGCGCTATTACCTCATCAAACTTTTTCAAATTGTACCTGAGGGCTCTATGTCGCCTAAACACAGTCTATACACGACTCCAGGCTATACAGACTGTTGAGTTAAGTAGAAGTAGAATCCGCACTATCAAAATAATAAAACCTGTAGATTTCTTTCAATTTAATCCATACATTATCATAAAGGTATAAAAAGAATTTTATTTCGTCGATGGAACATATCTTTACCATACCGCTGCACGCTAGTCACTTTCACCTTGCCTTAATTGGCGTCATTCCAAACGAGCAACAAAACACGAGGTGGCGTGGCCCGATAGCACGGCGAGAATAAGCCCCGTTCAGGGTTGCCATTTGTATACTTACAATAAAGGACAAAAAGTACGACGTGAACGTTACGTAACGTGCGAACGGCAAATAGTAATAGAAAAATAAAACAATACTATAGTTATTTACCAAAAATAAGACAAATCGCCTGTAAAATTATTTATTATCAGGTGTTATCATAATTAATATTCTTTCAATATATCGTTAATATACGGAAACAATAATATATTGTTTTTTCTTGCCCAAAGATAATCTACGTGATTGTAATCACGATTATTATTGATTACATATTTAACAACGTTCGGGAGATTCTTTCTTAATATATTTACATCTTCAATCGTCGAAACAACATCATTCGTCGCTGCTATTAATGCAATTGGTATGTTCACTTTCTTCAAATCATACAATGGCGCCTTCATAGATCCATAGATTCGTAAATTTTTCCTTATACCATAGTCAAACTTCGCAAACTGCTTCCTCAATCCAATCTGTGCGAAATGATATAAATTCTTCAAAGAAGTTCCTGTTGGAAAATGTCCTAAAACAACACGACTGAATGATGCGTCTAATTCTCCGCTATCTCTTCCAGCGAGGGGAAATAAAAATCCTTCAAGGCATACGACGTAACCGAGAATAGGTTGAGGACAAAATAATTTTATCAATGCATCTAATATTGAGGTATCACCAAATACTTCAGTAACACCTAACGCTAAGGCAGTCCGATAGATAAACGGCGACACGTTAATGATTGTAGACAATGGTTGTTTCGTATTTTGTAAATAACAGATAGGTGCAAGTGCTATTAATAAATTAATCTTCAAATTATATTCAGGTCTTGTTGAAGTTAAGACATAGTACATTGCATTACCTTGTGAATGACCTACTCCTGTTACAGATTTAGCTCCGGTTTCATTAAGAACCAAATCAATAGATGCAGCAAGATCATAATAACCGTGTTCGTTTATAGAAAAATTCCAATATTCTGGATCCGTATCTGGGTTAAGTTTGACGTGTTGTCTTGAATATCTATTCCCTCTTGCATTAGAAAACCATAAATCATATCCTAAAGCAGCATAATAAATAGCAAAAGAATAATTGCCTCTTAAAATCCAGGAATCACAGGAATCGAAAATACCATGCATGACCAATATTGGTCTTGCAATCTTTTTACCTGGTATTCTGAATAAGCGAATGATATAACCATCTTCAGTAGTCACATTATATCCAACTGCTGGGTATCCATATTTATTTGCCAGTTCTATAAAGTTCAACCTTCCATCTTCTGGTAAAAATTGATTTGCTATTGACGTAGCTTGACTGAACACATAACTATTTTTACTTAAATTTAATATCACTAAAATAATTTGCCCGAACTTCATTTCAAAGTAAACGTACCGAAGTGAACTAATCATCAGACTATATCGTATAAAAGTTACCCAAACTTGTTTCTAGTAATAAAATTTAGTTTAAAGTGTCGTTTAACCTATTAGTATTTTACGGTTAAAGTTGTTTTATACTGGGAAATAATAAAAAAGGTAACCTTGCTGAAATATTTATGACTGATTGTGGATGTATTCATGAAGTCTTTAATCAAGTTGACAGTGTTTTCAGTTATAATCTATAATTTGATTCTATGATTTCCTTAAATCTTTTCTTGTCTCATTTTAAAATGATCTTTAACAAAATTTACTCTTTAATATTCCTTCAGATTTGTCAGAGTAACTATTATTGCAAAGGGTTCTAATTTATGGTAAGTTGGTAAGCTGGATTAAACAAATGAATTGTCGATAGCATTAATACCCTCGTTTAAAATTATAGTCTAAGCCGAAGGCTTACTCGACTACTGCTTAAGCCCAGCTGTAACTTTAGTAATGGCATCTTCATATGAAAATCTGAATACCATATATGAAGATGAGACGTGAATGTATTCAAATTGTTAGTGATAGTAATATTTTAAATCTAAGAAAAAAAATCAAAAACCGATAAGTAAGATTAAAAACAGGCCCACATCTTTGACTAAATTATCGCACAACAGTTGTGCGATTGTCGATTGTTTCGCAGCCAATTCAACTGTTTAGTTGCACAACTAATAATTGAGTAGTGTGGAGAATAACATAGGAATCAAAGCGCGACTAAACAGTCGTGCAATAGTTTAGTCAAAGGTGTGCGCGCGGTCTAAACCTATACTATTATTACAGATATAAAATTAACACTAAGAAAAATTTTAACGGCGCAATGATATCAGGAAATATGGCTTATTGCGTACTTTAAAATTGAAGAGAGTAAAAATTTAAATTTCCGCTAAAGTAATAACAAACATCTGCGCCGAATTTAACAATTCAATTGGCGCCGAATCTCCAAACGTGTCCCTCGAAAAATAAAATACGTTGCAAATGCATCAAAGCCTGTTATCGAGTCCAATTAGCGGGACCGCTCCGGCCCCCGCACTTAATTGGAATGGTTTCATTTGTGTATTCATCAATCCGCGTCCACCGCTCTCCGATAACAGACACACCGCGACATATTTGTGAACTTACATTCTCATGTAATTAATACTTAACCAGTTTCTATTGACATCAGAACTATATGTATATCGGAGTGACGAGCGGTTTGCAGAAGTCAATTCCGAAGGCAGATCATATACACGGTAATCATATGTCGGAGATAATGAAATAACAATCGCGTAAAATCAGAAACACCATCCTTCAATTTTTATTGAAAACTGCACAACGCGATCTAACCGGATTGCAAACATTTACAGATATTAACTAATTGACTTTACACGTGCGCACAACCAAAGAGCATTATTCCACCGTTCAATGAAAACTGTTATTGTCATTCGATCGCCGCCTTGACATCTATCATGCCCTATGCACAGCCAGTATTCAAAATTATTATTTGATAAAACTTTAATCGTTCAAAAATTAACAATCATTTTGCGCCGTTATGTACAAATGCACATGCCCTTATCATTACAGATGTATCAAGCATAACACATATCAAAGAGTGTCCATTTAGTCCAACACTTTGGTTAACCCAAAAGTTAATATAAGTTGAACCATCAATTGAAAGGAAATAAGCAGTTAAATTCTACAGTTTTATTTGGATATAAAGTTTTATCTAAAAACGATAGTCCGACCTTGTTCTATACTGACGGAACTCAATTTGAAATTATCGACGCTGTCAATTCGTTAATTGAGGAAGAAAATTATGATTCTTAAGAGTAATAGAAAAACATATTTTTTAAAAAATTAAAATTTATTAATAACATTGTATAAATACTCTAAATTATATGATAACATCCAATTTAATTTTGATTTATTCCAAATGATCGTGTTAATAAAATAACGACTGCTTTTGCAATTGCTTCAATTTGATTCCAACACTTCGTAAACGTATGGAAATAAGTAATCATACATGTGCTTACCCCAAACGTCATCAATGTGGTTGCACATCCATCTAGGACTTACAATATATCGAATAACATTCGGTAATTTAGATCTTAAAATTTGAACATCATCAACAGTCGCCAACTTGTCATTTAAACAGACGTATAACACTATTTTAGTTGTAACTAAATCCAAATCATATGTCGGTGGTATTGTTGAGTTATAGTTCTCAAGATTCCCTGCACTGCTATAATCAAATTGTCCAAAAACCCTTCGATATCCAACTTGAGCAAAATGGTATAAAGTCTTCAAAGCAGTACTGGTTGGGAAATGACCAATGAATACCGGCACAAAACTACGTTCGAGTTCCTCACTGTCGTATCCAGTGAAAGGAAACATAATACTTTCAACACATATATCATATCCAAGCTCCGGCAATGTGCAGATAATTTTCTCCAAATGATTAAATAATGAATTATCATTACCTATCTCGTTATAACCCAAAGTACTTAAGAAATCGTACAACGCGGGTGAAATTGATATTAAAAACGAAAGAGGTAGCTGTACGTTTTGTATATAACATATCGGAGCCAACGCCATCATCACGTTTATCTTTGAATTGTATTCCGGTCTCGTCGAACACAGCACATAAAATATTGTATTGCCTTGAGAAAATCCGATAGCGTTTAACTTCTTGAAACCGGTTTCTTTTAGAACTTTATCTATTATAGTTGGGAGATCATAATAGCCGTTTTCGTGAAAACTGAAATCCCAGAACTGTACATCTTTATCGGGATCGAGTCTGACGTGTTTCCGGGAATATCTATTACCCCTGACGTTACCAAACCAAAGATCATAGCCTGAATTTGCTAATGTTATACCTAAAGAAAGATTTCCTCTTAGAAGCCAAGCATCTGACGAATCTGCAATTCCGTGCATTAATAAAACTGGTAGTCTTTTATTTTTCCTTCTGTACTTACCACGAATTCTAAATAAACCAAGGATATAACCGTCTTCTGTTGTAACTTTATATTCCGTCGCGTAGTGGCCATACTTTCTTGCTAGTTGTGTAAAATTAAATCTGCCATCTTCGGGAAGTATAGCATTTATCGGATTTTCTTCACTGCTTGATCCTATAGCTTCGTTTATAATGCAACATATAACTATTGCAATAGAATTTACTATCATTTTAATTAAATATAATACGGAAATTTTTCCACAACTGCTAACAACTTCAGGTATATAATGTTTGGTGTAAAAAAGAGAGTTATCTACTTTAGTAACAACGGCGTCATTTGTTAATGTCTAGACAAATACAAACAATACGATAAAGAAAATGTCTGTATGTTTGTTTGTAACAACGAGATTTTTTCTAAAAATATGCAACGTATAGTTACAAATAATCCTAAATCAACGAAACAGTAAAAAGGTGCAGCACAATTTGTAGGTTAAAAATAATATTTAGCTCATAAACAGTTGTACTAACAAACTATTCATTCAAAATATTTAATTAAAAAGTTGATAAACAATTGACGACTAAAACGATACAGAGATCCCCGACATTTTACAAATTAAACAAGATAACGTTGTTAGTTCCTTTGTTAATAGAATTCGTTACATTGTAACTACAGATGTTAACGGAAAGTTATTCCAAAATTCTTAGACGGTTAAACTTTAATTCAATCATATTCACAAAAAAATCCACTTGTCTGTCGAACTAAAACCGAAGACTAACAGACAGGGAATCATAAAATTGCAATGCAATTTACCGAAACATTGTAATTTCATTAAACTACCAATCGGTGTTGAAATATTTTAAATTGCGGCGTTACTGTGGCGCCTTTGCATTAACACGCTCGTAACGTAGCTTAAATATGTAAAACAAAGTAATCCAATCATCGGCACAATACCAATGCCGCAACAAGGTATCATGAAGTCAGAGTGTACATTTATAATGAATCCAGTGCAACCAGGAATTATTTTTGTAATTCCTGCATTTTAAAATGTTCGCAACACATGCATTCGTAGTTTTAATTTTTAATTAGTTACTAATAACTAGCTGATGATCAACTTTTATATAGATCCGCTTGCAATGAACAATTCAGATGACGAGTAAATAAGCATACCCTTACTAAATTCTTCTCAAAAGAAGGAGGTTATAAATTCTACACTTATAAGTACCAAAAGGACATAGGCTAGCCAATGGAGTTTTTTTTATCACTCAAATGAAAATATTTAATCCCTTTTTCATCATGTTATATTTCCATTTGTCAAAATAAACTTTACCTACTTGGCTGAGTACAAGCGTATATAAGTAGTACCTCAAGGACACGTGTCCTGAATAAACACATTTATAGAACTAGGTTACAAAGTTAGCTGACAGCGTTCGTTCATCGATTACCGTAGATAAAATAGCAGACTTTGACGGAAACGTTTGAGGGTATGATACCGAATTTAACGTCTTCTATAAAGATAGTACAAATATGTGTAAGTAGCTAAGACAAACAGTTCCAAATTCCAGAATTGTCTGAATTTTTGTGGAATTACAAATATATTCCAGACTATTTGCGGAATATGAACGTTTACAGGAATAGTACTTCGAGAGCACGCTTATTCATACGGTGGCATAAAAGACCTTCAATGATTGATGTTAATTTAAAATAAATCTCACCTCTGTCCCCTGCACCTTGAGCTTCATATGGTCTTCTCGCGTGGTCTTCCCGTCTTTCCGTTTCTTCCAGCAATAGCCGTCGCGCCTGTACCGCACTTTCTTGCGACTGTATAGAAGCATCGAACCGCTTTTTGGTCTGAAACAAAAATATTAACAAATTATCCACTAATTTTCTTTAATTTTAAAGATATCATTGCTTCATAAAGAACCATATGTACGCCAATTTGTAGTAAACTTTATTCAATTTTGATCTAACATATAGTTTCAATAATCAATAGTGCTAAGACTTCAATGTTTTCTGTATTGGACACAAAAACATTAAATTTACGTTTTAGATTCATCCAAAGTGAATAACTTCATACTTGAATCTTTTGAAATAGGAACTTGCTAAAATTGTTCGAAGCAATTCATTTGTGAAATTTAACCGATAGCTTAATTTATCTGCAATTTAATCTAAGAGGAACCGAGTCAGCAATCGTTTGAATTATTATAGAGGTAAGCACCCATATCCGTGGCTTTGTTATTTATTGCTGGGGAAATAAAGATCCGGTGTCGACCGGATTCGGTTTACGACCAAATTACCTTGTTATCCTGATAAGTGTGGAATGCTGTCACCTTAGAAAATTCACCTATACATCACATGTTCTTATTTTCACTTTTCAAGATTTCACATACGTTTTTAGGTCTATTATCTCTCAGTATCTAAATTCTATCCAGTGTGTTTGGTCTCAATGTTAAAGATTTCTAGTGAGTTCGATATTACTTTCAAATTGTTATTTTTTTTCATTAATGTCTCTGAATAGTTATCAAATTTAAACCTACCAACAACATTCTAAAACCACAGTGTAGAAAATTTTAGCTTAAATTACCAAAATTGGTTTCAATATAAACTAAATACATGTATTGTTACCTAAATTTGCTTATAATTATGCTCTGCAATGGCTTGTTACTGTTTTACGTTACCCTAGAGATCAATTATAAGGTTAGTTGATAGCTGTTTATTACTAAAGGTTAGCGTATTGGGCATTCGTTTGATAATTTTGTGGCAACCTATAACTTTGTGAATTGACCGCAGGGTATAATTTGAACCCTTATAAGCTCAAAGGTAAAATGGATACAAAAGTCAGTAGGGTACCGTTGTCATGACTAAAATATTTCTGAATATTTATTAAATATCTATACATATAATAAAATTGGAATGTTTGTAATATCTAAAGAAAAATTCCAGATTTCAGGAAGATATATTTATGTTGCTGATAACGAAAATCACATTTAATTTTTTTTTGTCTGTCCGCAAGCCGCGTTTGTTCCGATTTTGACCGGACTTTCACTGAAGGGTAGCTGACATAGACTGGCATATGATAGACTACATTTTTTTTATCGTAATATTGCGTGAACAAAGTCGCGGGCAACAGTTAGTATTAAAATAAAAGCGGAATAAGAAATAAAGAATATAAAAAATAATTAAATATTAAATCTTTTTCTAGAAAAAAACATCTGTACTCAGAAACACTTTATCATATACTTAGAAAGATGATATTAATATAAGTGGATTAACGATTCTATATGGTAAACTAAAGAACTCCTTAAAACTAAGCCAGTAAATATATTTGCAGTTGAGGTAGCATAAAACCAATTAATTTCATTGAAAACATCTGCATAAGTATATTTTTATGTATCCAACGTCGATCCTTATATTAACATACTATATGTTAAAAACGGTACTTAAAATATAGGCCGAGAGCATTCTGCCATCGATTCGATTTTTATTTATCCCCACAATAAAGCGCAGGCGGGGCAAACTGCGCCATATTTCGGTGGACGTCGGGATCACGCGTTATATCGGGACGGGAACAAGCGCCGCGTCCGATTCATGGCTTCCCACCGACTAATAAATCGTGTATTGGCCGCATAAATAACGCTTCTATGTCGACCGCGGCGTTTTTTTGTAGACCAACATCATCGGCCATATGTCACTGGGAACGTAAAATGGGATGTACCTTGAACACTTTATGGTTACGTTCGGCTATTATATTTTGTATCATATATTGGAATAACTACAAAATGAATCGAGCTCATAAAAATAATATAGTTACACAGTTATGTAAACGAGGAATTAATTTCAACATCCAAAAAGACAGTCACGATTCCATTTCTATTTTTTTTTTTAATAAGAAAAGGGGGCAAACTAGCGGCGTGAACAACGAGGGGGTCAACGACGCCCATGGACATCCGTAACACCAGAGGAACTACAGATGCGTTGCCGGCCTTTGAGGAAATGATAGGCTCGCTTCTTGAAGGACCCTAAGTCGTATTGGTTTGGAAATACCGCCGAGGACAGACCGTTCCACAATTATTCCTTCTGAGTTAAAATTGTATTTACATTTAATTGAAGACAAAAGAAATTATTTAACAAAACGTAAATGAGTACCTACTTTAAAATAAGTCATAAATTTTGATGCAAGAGAGAATACCAGTTGCGATTTCTACAAATACAAGTGGCTGATAAGTTGAAACTAGTTTAAACTAAAATTCACTTTCAATGTTTCACTAAAGCTCGTATATTGTACTTTTTGTTACAACACTAAAGTGCAATGGCGCATGAAGAGCTGTAAAAGCGAATAGAACAATAGAATTCAGTTTATAAAATGACAATGCAACATAAATTTACTCACACTAATCGAATTTATTTTAAACTAGCTGTTCCCGTGCGGATTCATCCGCGTGAAATTATAAAAACTTTCTTTTATTGTTAACATTTGTCAAATTCTTAATGTCAAAATTACCGTTACCATAATAACCTTGCCTCCTTTATGTTGGCAGCTTGTAGTTTATGGTCCCTCTCCCACATGAAGGTTTTTTCCCAATTAATTTAACCCCTAAGTTTAATAGCGTGAAAATATATAGTCTAAAGCATGTCAAAGTGTAGGGCTTTTTATTAAAGAAAGAATTATTCAAAAATATGCTGTGATTGCTGACGTCCTACGCCACAAAGTAGTGTGTGTTTACGCTTTACTATATTAGTATAGATATAGAACAATTTGTTTTTATATCTGTTACAATTCATGCCAGAAATTGTGATTATACTAAACAATTGTGGTTCAGAACATCTTGGTAATAACAAAAGAAATTTAACAGAAGTAGACTCCAAGTATAAAGCAATTTATGTAATTAATCTTGGTAGAAAACAGTTGACAGCATAAGTAATAAATTATCCCCTAGAAACCTATGTACATCTATACTGTCTTGACGTACTACTAAATTAATTAAAACTTACATCCACTCTACTCAGGATTTGATTTTCATTGTCATACGTACGTAGTCCAGTAATTAAAAAAAAATTGGTGATACTCGAGGTCACCACACGGGGTAGAAACCAGAGAAAACTGCTACGGACGTCCCATAACACCTGTGTAAAAAGGCAACAAGGAGGAGGCGACGAAACCGATCATTGATACGTGATGTCATCATACTAATATAAATTAGAGTTAAGCCTTAACTGCTGAACGGATCTTAATGAAATTTGGTATAGATGTAGAGGATAGGAAGAACACATAGGCTACTTACTTTTAATCCCACGCATACGGAGTCGCAGTCAATAGCTATTCTTAAATATTAATCTCAAGATTTCCTTACATATCTATGTATGTTACCGTACCTTGTAATCATTAATACCTCGAAACGGAACATTCCCGTCATGTCGACGTGTGCCTGCAGGCGTACGAACAGGTATTACCAATTATTGCTCTGTGGTATGTAGGAATATATTACCTGAGGTAGAGACGAACCGTCGTTAATTACAATACAAGGATAGTTAGATGTGAGGAACTCATTCTACTCGTAATGTTAGTTATCTTTGAGATATATTGGCTAAACGATCAAAATTCAACAAATCTTGCAATTTATGATTTTTTAAAAACATAGAAAGTAGAGGAGATTACATAGGAGTAATAGAAACTTTGATACCAGTAAAACTGTTTAAAATCAATTATTCTATCGTTTTTTAATATAATATGTTGAATCTGTAATCATTTTATTTAACTACTATCCCAGATCAGAAGAAAGTTGCATTCAACATAAAAGTCAAAACGCTTTAGAATTTCCTCGTATTAATCATAGTACTTGAACGTCAAGGGCCTGTTCTACAAAACCGATATCTCATTGAAAAAGTTGTTCAACAAACGGCTTTGACGGTAAGCGGCAAAGCAAAGTAAGAATCGATAATCTCGTCTCGAGACCAAACGTACAGCCGATTTCTGTTTGAAAACCAATCGGTATTCATGATTCAAAGACGAGAAATCTGTTTAGTGTCAATTTAAAAAAAACTATTAGATAGTAAAATAGAATAGTGTTCTTTAATGCTTTAGAGCGTACACCTGAAACTAAACTATCGCACAACAGTTTAGTCGCGCATTGATTTCTATGGCCTTATATGGAGTTGCGTACACTACATGACTTTTAGTTGTGCAAACAGTTGAATTGGCTGCGAAACAATCGACAATCGAACAAGAGTTTTGCGATAGTTTAGTCAAAGGTGTGCGCCCGCTCTTTTTATTAAGTGTTTATTTTATATTGTTCTCATATCGTATTATTGTTGTTATATCTTAATATCCAGATTTCTGACTATTGTCATTTTTGTCAATTAAATTAGATTTTAAATTAATTCATCGGAAACTTAATAAGAAACAGTTACGTAAGACGTTAAAGCGACGAGCTCATTCATCATCCTTAAAACCGGGAGGTAGATTAATACGGTTTTAACAAAGAACATGTGCCAACGACGGTTCTCAGTCATCCGACGTTATTAACGACGTATCTGCAATTGATATTCTGTTTCCAGATTTGAAACAAAAGCTTTAAATTTATTAACTACTAGCTGTTGCTCGCGACTTCTCCCGCGTGAAACTAAAAAAAAATAACATTGGCTATGTTACTGATAACGTAGTTTTCTTATAGGGAGAAAATTTAAAAAAACTGCCTAGTAGTTTTTGAGGTATTTCAATACATACAAAAATACACTTTCCTCTTTCTAAAAATTAGTATAGACAAACTGTTTACCAAGGGCGTGAACACCTGAAACTAAACTATCGCATAACTGTTTAGTCTCGCTTTGATTCCTATCTGCATATATGGAGGTGCGCACACATTGGCTGCGAAACAATCGACAATCGCACAACAGTTGTGCGATAGTTTAGTCTAAAGTGTGCGCCCGTTCTTACGCATTCGATATTCAAATCTTTTGCCGAGCGATGCTAATCGGCAAAGTGAAATTGAATTGGATAGTTTCTCTTTGGGATGTAACTTAGTTTTGTTTACTTAGATAGAATATCCTTAGATGTACTAACGGAATATTGGAATCTATTACTGAGATGCCTTTAGTATTAGGTATACTGACTAAGGTTTGATAGCCCGGAATTTTGATGTTTTCAAAACACCAATAGTCTTGTTGGAATGTTTAACTTTTCTGTGATAAAAGCACCATCCTCTTTAAAGGCATTTAATCATACTAATATTATAAATGCGAAAGTTTAGATGGATGGATGTTTGTTAGAGTTTGTAGCACAAACGGCTGAACGGATTTCGATAAAATTTACCATAGACGTAGAGAATAATCTGGAAAAACACATAGGCTACTCACTTTTTTTTTAATTCCACGCAGACGGAGTCGCGAGCAAAAGTTAGTGCTAAAAAATATATTTAAGATATTTATTATTTAGTGTACCTGAAATCTAACTATTATTACTATAAACTACTCGTAAAATAATGGGGATTAAAAAACTTTTTACGCCAAAAACATGCAAACTGTGTAGCGATTTGACGACACGATAGTTTTATTAATCGCCATACGATCTACGATGAAACTAAAAAATATAAATAAATATTTTTTAATCCATCGCTATCATTAAAACATATGCGTTGCTTCGCCCCGAAAATCAGCGACGGTTCGTTTAGTTGACAAATCGCTTGCGGTGCGTTTACCTCCCTACCCCCCTTTATCGCCTACTATTTATTCAGTGTAGGGTGATTAAAAAGCTGCCACCGTATTCCCTGGCCGTCCGCCTCTCATTTTATTGGCCTCTTCAAGCCTAATTAAAATATACTGACATTTTCGATGGCACTCCTGAACCCTTGTATACGGTTGAGATTTGTCCGCTTTTTGTTTCGGCGTTGTTTACTTGCTTTTGGAGTGTATTTTTCGATGTTTTTAATTTTATTATAGGTTGATTTCATGGTTTTGATCCTCGAAAAGCTGAAGAATTAATGTTTTATTGGACTTGAGAATTCTGTTTCGCCTTTTAATATGTCCTTCATTTCCATTCCTAAAAGGGAACGAAAATTCGACATGGTATTTTTAAATAAATTGCGCCCTCATTGTCTTTGTATTTATTATGAGTAAACATTAAATTCTCTTTACATTTAATATTAAAATTAAAGAGAGATATTAACGTCTCAATATATCATCGATGAAAAAATGAGCTTTAAAGCTCCATTAAAGTGTTGTTGAAACGATTGCATGATCATAGGGCGAACATAAATCATGTAATTCGAACAATTTTCACCACGTAGCGGCTGTTTGCCGATTTAAACAAACTCCGTTTAGTGATGTGATAAGTGAACAGCACTAGGGCACTTCGGTTGCTACACTACTAATAAATTAGTAGTACTTATTACTTTTTTTTTTAGTCTTTATTGGGAAAAGGGGGGATTTTTGTCTTAGGAAAGACATGTCAATCCCATAGTGCTACTCGTGGTGTTCAAAAAACGAGCTGACATAATCGTACAGCCGCTTCGGATGCTGGCTCAGCCAATAATACTTACTACTTAGGAGAGAGTATAGTTAAATTAATTAGAATTTGTTAGGTTTTTTATTTAAAAATTAACCTTATTCACTTTAGCTGATAATAATTTAAAATTAATGACGTCATTTGAAGTACTATTTACTTTTAATTGTATTTCATATTTTTCTACAAATAGTAAAATTATCAGTTAATAAAGAACCTTAAGAATTCTAGTTCCCTTGAGTAATAATCTATACTAATGTAATAGAGCGTAAACACACACTTCTTTGTTGCCTAATATGTCAGCAATTACAGTATATTTTTAAATAATTCTTTTTTTAATTAAAAGCCCTACACTTACATCACGCTTTAAGCTATATATTTTCACGCCATTAAACTTAAGGGGTAAATATTTTGGATAAAATTCCTAATGTGGGAAAGAGACCATAAGTTGCTGCCAACACCAAAGAAAAAAGATTGCCATGGTTTGTCATAATGTTATGTCATTTTGACATTTGCAATTGATAATTTGACAAATGTAGGTAAACAATGAAATAAAGTTTTTATAATTTCACGCGGACGAAGCCGCAAGGGAACAGCTAGTTTGAAATAATTTTTATAATCACTAATTTACAAAATCCAACAAATTTCGTCCCACTACTCAATGTGTCTAATTTACTAAAACAGTCTATGCTCTATTGTCCCATCACTATTGTGCAAAAACGTCCGATTAACGTTGCTTTCGGAAGTTGTAAAATACAGAATAAATATATCAATGGGAATGCGAATAAATTATGAGAGTTCAACACGAAACATCCGATGTGGTTAGATTTTTGTTGTGTGGTTTAAAATTAATGAGGATCGAGTAACATAAATAAAATATCACGTTACTGCCCATTTGAAAATGTCGCGTATGTATTCGTGCGGTCTCTATCACATTTGTATGTTAACAAACGCACGCTTGGCGACTCTATGAAAGTTTAAAGACTTCGATAGGGTTAATGCGTTGTCACGTTTTGTCAATAAAATATTTTCATTACGAAACAGGGATTTTCAATATTAATGAGTTTTTTTTGGACTTTCATAGCTTGGCAACGGATATTATATAAAAAATTGTGTCGAACTTTTGCATATCGATACAGTTTTTTGCTTAAAACGTGTTTATGAAGCTATTTTAAAGATATTTCCTTTGAATTCATTCTTAGTACACAATATTTAGAATGTGACATCACTTAAATTTGAAAAACTTTCGCCGGCAACTCCGTTCGCGTGGAATTAAAAAAAAAACTAAGCAGCCTATATGTTCTTCCAGACTATCCTCTACATCTATACCAAATTTCATCCATATCCATTCAGCAGTTTAGGCTACAAACTTTAACAAACATCCATCTAAACTTTCGCATTTCTAATATTAGTAAGTGTACAACCCTGAAACAGTTGAAAATACAAATTATTCAATTCATCAACGTCTACACTTCACGTGTTCAATTGCCGTTCAAATATGACCTTAGAAAAGTTACGGCCCAAATTTTACACCTTGCGCCACGCCCGACTTTAGCATAGCTTTTAGAACATTCGAAATAGCTTAGGGCTGACACCGGTGGAGATACCGAGCGCAATAATTGCAATCAAACGACATGCGATGCGGCGAACTCCACAATACTACGAATGCGGTGAAAAGTTAATTCTGTAAAGTTTATAAGACGGGCCTCGGTTCGTGGCGGATGCAAAAAAAACGACTTTAATGCTATCGAGTTCTACTTTGCCCTGATTTTTTTGAAGGTCTACCCATGTTAGCCGATTTAAAGGCAGCTAATTAAGCCTTTTTTTTTTCTTTTTCTTTTGACGAGCGTATAATTATGAAGTTACTTTCTTTGGTTCTATTTCATTGTTAAACTGTTACATTTGAACAGATTAAAAAGATTATTGTTCCATATCCGTACTTGCAATAACTATTGTAACTACAAGAAATATTAATAATGTGTTAGTAATCTGCTAACACTGTCCATATGATCTATACATATAATAAAATTGGAGTGTCTGTAATATCGAAGGAAAAATTTCAGATTTCGGGAAGATGGTATTTGCGTTGCTGATAACGATAATCGCATTTAAAAAAAATGTCTGTCTATCTCTAAGCAAGCCGCGTTTGTTCCAGGTAATCTCCGAAACGGCTGGGCCGATTTCGACCGGACTTTCACTGGAGGGTAGCTGACATAGACGGGCATATTATAGGCTACTTTTTTAATTCCGCGCTGTCAAAATGGCGACCGGACCGCTATCTCTGGAACGGGTGGACCGATTTCGACGGGGCTTTGACTGGAAGGTAGCTATTAAAACGTAGATGTACACGGCAATGTTCTGCGCTAACAAAATTTGCGGGCAACAGCTCGTATTAAATAAATTTAGAGTCATCCTAGGATTTCATATGTCAACGCTAAGTTTTTTTTTTATTGTTTTTGTCAACAACTATTCTACGACAGTGTAAACCCACACTAATCAACAGAAACTAGATCGATTTAAATAAATAACTTCAATACGAACAGCCAAGGAAATCTAACTACTTAAATACTAGAGCAGATGACAACATTCCCAGTACTACAAGGTTCTTATTGAGTCATTATTGATTTCTGTGTAAACTTGTTGAGTATGACAAGAATGTACTGTAAAAAAACATGACCGTTGGATTTTTATTAAAGCGTGTACCTATAAACCATAGCTTTCAATGCTTAAAATACTCAAATTAATATTGTACTATCATTTTCTATTTGACACTTCAATTGTTTGTTGCGATTTGGCAGAGGCCTTCAATGTAAATCTCAAAGCAATACAAATAGTTTTCAAATGGTTAAAACCTATTTCAATTGAATTCAGCCGTTACTCTAATTGAATTTCATACTCCGATCTGTTACAATCAATGTTACAGGGCGCCTTCAATTCCCATTAGAGGGTATAATTAAATGAAAATATATGCGCCGTAAGTCACAATAACGGTACATGCTAATATCCCATTACTTACGGTACATGCCTTGTTACTTTAATTGGTGACTTCATGACTTAATCATAAAGCTATCAAAATACATGAAACCGTGTTATTAATATGACACTCTAATTCGAATCTCTAATTCTAAAAGAAGTAATTGTAGGTTTTAAATGTAAAATATGCTTCAGAAATAATAAACGAACGTTTGTTTTGTTCAGAAGCGTATTTTACGGTAATCTTACTAATATTATAAATGCGAAAGTTTAGATGGATGGATGGATGTTTGTTAGAGTTTGTAGCCTGAACGGCTGAACGGATCTGGATAAAATTTGGCATAGATGTGGAACGTAGTATGGAAGAACACATAGGCTACTTACTTTTGTTTTTTAATTCCACGCAGACGGAGTCGCGGGCTAATGCTAGTTATGAATAATTGAAAAACGTTTTAAATGTCCACGCTTAAAGCCCAAATTCATTTCAGTATCAGGCTGATAGTCTACTTAATAGATAACATAAGCTACTGTGACTACGTAAGGAACAATTTTTTTTTTATAAGAGAGGGGGGCAAACGAGCGGCGGGAACACAGAGGTGGTCAACGACGCCCATGGACATCCGCAATACCAGGGGAACTACAGATGCGTTGCCGGCCTTTGAGGAGATTGAAGGCTCGCTTCTTGAATTAAAACTTAAATATTTAAAACTACATTTAAGACCCAAGTTGTGATTGATTTGTTGAACGATAACTTAAGTTGGCACAAATTTTAACTTATTATATTAATTTGACTCGTAATTATCTTATTAAGAAAAAATATTAATTAAAATACGTGTACTTAATGAATAGAATTTATACTTATAATAAATAAAAACCTTGCAACTAAAAATCCCTGAACATATAATAAGCAAGGGCGTTAGAAGGCAAGTCATTTGTCATAGCAATCTCAATTCATTCAGGTATACGTAATTACTCAGCGGGACGGGACGGGACTAATTTATGAATAAATATGAAAAATGTTCACGTTGAAGGATCTAGTTAAAACTCTTCCATAGGGTGCAATTAGCTTTCTAGCATACGTAGGGTGATGTGAAAATTCTTCCTACTAATATTATAAATACGTAAGTTTGGATGTATGAATAGTTTGTGAATTTTTTGACACAGATGTAGAACATAGTCTGGATGAACATGGGCTACTTACTAAGTTGATTTTTAATAGGGAATATGCATGTATTTTTTTCTTTTCTTAAACGATTCTAGTTGTTATAAAATAACCAGAAAAAAAAATTGATGCGAAAATATTCAACCATTGAGCTAAAAACAATAAAATAAAATTACGAGCCGTCAATTGTCATATTCCATTCATAACATACGCTCAGATGTCACTTCGATGTAAAAAACAACAGAGTATCTCATTGCTTCTCAAGGTCAAAAAGTCAAAAATCGATTCATTTTTATTATTCCTAGGACAAATAAGTGGTAATTAATAATTCTATTCATTAATATTTTCTTTTAAAGTTGTTTTGATATCGTGTTTACAGTAAAATATTTCAAGAGTATATTTCTATATAAACTAACGTAAATTAACTGTGTATTGACAACACAGCGACGCCATATTAGATAAGTCACTTACTTCGACCAATAGTGTGCGTTTTAGAACTAAGAGAGGGAATTTTAAAAAAGACACTTTTTAATTATTAAATTTTGCCACTAAATCACATTATATTTAAAAAAAATCTTCGCAGGAATGTTTTTATAGTAATAAAGTATACGAGTACTTTAAAAAAGTTTGGTACCATTTGGCGTCATATGCATATTGCCTATTGCGTACGGAAAAAGTCACGTGCAAAAGTTAGTAGAAATATAGACAAAATCACTAATTAAAATATTAACTACCAGAAATTAACCCTTTGACCATTAAGCTATTTATAAATTATCTAAATTCAGAATTAATTGCTTTAATTATGTTTAAAATAGAGAATAATTATTAGATAGCGAAAAAAAGAATATTTAATGATGACTGTACACAATAATATTACGAAGCAATTTGAATTATTATCAATAAGATAACGTGAAACTTGTAAAATGTAGATCAAATATGATATACTTATTTCTTGGGTACCATAATAGTGGTAATTTAATAAAATACAAATCGCTTGCGTCCAAAAACATGTTAAAAGGCAATGAAAAGTGAAGAAACCTAAATAAAAAAATAAAATACAATTAAATCGTCATTCAAATAATGAATCATATGCATCAGAAACCGGGTTACAACTAGTTAAAACTTGTATAATTTTTGTATCACAAGTTTTCACCTCGGTTCGACACCGAGATTTCATTAAACGTTTCCAATTAAAAGAAACTTTGTTAACGAGGAACATTAAATATGCACTTTTAGGTGGGCCATCTCGAGCTATCAATTAGTGAAAACCCTCGAGTGGAATCCGAACCCGGAGGTGCCCTGCATACAGATTTCATATCGATCTGCGGACCAATTTGTTACGACAAATTTGGACACGAACTACTCTTAGAAGGCTGGGAATATTTCATAATATAAATAAAACTTACCGGAGAAGTAATTGCTTAACACTGTATTGACTGCAATATTAGCTTTCGCCAGTGAAACCGTCAGCATGAATTAACAAAAAAAGTTGCCTATGTGTTCTTCCAGACTATCCTCTACATCTATGCCCAATTTTAAATAGATCCGTTCAGTAGTTAAGGTTGTCAACTCTAGCAAACATCCATCCATATAAACTTTCGCATTTATAATATTAGATACTAGAAAACAAATGACATCACACTTCCAAAATATAATTAAAACATTTCAACTAGAGTATTATTTTCTAACTATTCATACATTTAAAAGTTTTTAAAACCTATCATATTAATATCTACAGCTTAATAAATATGCACTAAGTGCAGATTAAGAAAAATTTATTAGTCTAGATTTTTCCACAAAAGGCCATTTAGTGACTGGATGACCATATCCAGACGTAGGGCACGCTAACGACATCTGTCTAGCCACACGCACCCCTTCGCAAATTTAGAATATAATAGGGGAGTTTGTACTATAGCTATATTCACAACAGTTACTACGGGTACACTATTATTATTGAAATCTATACTAATATAATAAAGCGTAAACACACACTTCTTTGTTGCCTAAGATGTCAGCAATTATAGCA
>LD688964.1:935113-948832 GCA_003118335.3 Papilio memnon
AATCTGTCGCACATCTTACCCATACGAATTTATAGTTCCTTATTATTTATTTAACATATTCGCGAACTACTGAAAAACTCAAAGACATCATCATCATCAACTTGCCCTAATCCTTACGGAGGGTCGGCACAGTATGTGCTCTTCCATACATTTATCAGCCGTCATATCTGAATCCACTCCCTTCTTAAGCATATCCTCTTTCACAGAATCCATACTTTGTTTCCACATTTAATCTTAACTCTTTCTGGTTTATGTCCTCATCGTCTCGCATAACGTCCATACCACGCTAAATTTTGCTTCTTAATTTCTCCACCACTGGGGCTACTTTCAAACTACCTCTAATATACACACTAAAAACTCGAAGACAATCTTTAGATTTGCAGGACTTTATACTTAACTTGGTTTTGAACTAAGCAATTTGCATCATGGTTTTTAAAGTCCAATAACTTTTTTTTAACCTAAACGAAACTTTCATTGTTAATTGCAGATTTAAATATTATGATTTGAACTTTAAAAAAATAAATCAAATGTGAAAAAATCCTAATCAAATATAAAACATCTTATCTGAAAAAAAGACTAAAAAACATATGTTTTATCAATAACATAGAAAAGTATTTTTGCAATAAAGGAATGTCTATTCAACTTCCTAAATTCACATCAATATTAGATGCATAAAACGACACGACTGATTAAAGAGCACTAAACTAAACGCGACAAATTTGAAAGCGACAAATCGTTACACGGCGACAGTGTAAACTAAATCACAACTCGTTTTAGTGACATAATGTTAGCAAATTATACAGCAATTGATGATACTGGTAAACCTAGATGGATCACCGACTATTTAGCTCCCAAATTAAAGTTAACGCGTTCACTAAATGACACTTATGTACGCTTAATTAGAACGTGAATCTAAAAGTGACATTCTAATTAAATAGATGTGAAGGCAAATGTGTAATTAAAAATATATATTTCAAGTACAGAAAATAAAAACTATTAATATGAACTATTGCATTTTGTTTGGTATGGACTATGTTTAACTCTAACAATTACTTCGTCAACGAATTGCTTTTTTTTTGCTAACATCATCGTCTTGGCCTACTTATCCTGTTAATTTTCGTGTTTCAAATTTTCCTTTAATTCCTGTTGCAGCCTCTTATACCTTCTTACTGCTTACATTAAACTAACTAATGTTTGTCGACGTGGAATTAAAAAGAAAACAAATGTAAGTAGCCTATGTGTTCTTCCAGACTATGTTCTATATCTATGCCAAATTTTATCGAGAACCTATTAGGTATTTAAGCGGCACACTCTAACAAACATCCATATAAACTTTCATCTTTATAGCAAAAAATCAATTAGTTTCAATCTTATTAACCTTAGTTACATTAATATCGTTCTAAAAAATAATCACGTCATCGTTTTAGGATCATTATCGCGATCTAATACTGTATACAAAGATCTAATCTCTTGTTACATCAACTTTATTCAGCCTATCTCGATGTACATTAATAAAAGACGGCTTTCTACCGTATAAACAATGGACCATTAAAATTACATTAATCATGTTTAAGGCTCCTAAAGTTTGGGAGCGCTAAAATGTCGCAAAATACCGAAAGCCGGATTTCTAACAGTGTGATGTATGCTCTACTTTGATTCACGAATTTTATATCCAGTTACTATACTTTAACATAGGAATAAATGTGCCTTTTTACTTTTTTATGTTTGGATTGTTTTCCTATGACAATAAGGTTAACAACACCTTAGTTGTCAAACCCTGTGTAGCCGTTTACAGCAAAGTATTGAATTAAATTTAAATAACTAGCTGTCGCCCGCGACTCCGTCCGCGTGGAATTAAAAAAAACAAAAGTGAGTAGCCTATGTGTTCTTCGAGACTATCCTCTACATCTATACCAAATTTCATCGAGATCCATTCAGCTGTTTAGGCTACAAACTCTAACAAACATCCATCCATCCATCTAAACTTTCCCATTTATAATATAAGTAAGATAGATAGATAAGCTTTTATTCTCTCTCTCTCTTTTTACATAGATTTAACACTAATATGTAATATTTACAGAAAAAATAAAAAGTAGGATAATTAAAAAAAAGTTTTCAAGTTATTTTCAGCTTCCAGTTGCTTTATCAGGTCTCAGAATTTAAATACTAATTACAAACAAACCATTCACACAAGTTAAGAAAAATTAAATAATGCATTGTAGATAATTTACAGTACCAATGACTGATCGATATATGGGCTTGTTTAGTGCATCTCCAGCCGCGGCTTGCTATTGGTCAATACCAGCTAACTCCGCCCTCGCATATCAAGCACTTAATTAACACAAATATATATCCCACATATTTACGAATAAACTATACTAATATGTATATTTTACAGATTAAAAACATATCTGTTTTAATAGGTAACAAAATTCAAAACAATAATTTAATATAAATATAGTAAAACTAGCTGTTGCTCGCGACTTCGCCCGCGTGAAATTAAAAAATTATAAAAAAAACATAGCCTATGTTACTCACAGATAAATTACCTTTGTAATGGTGAAAGAATTTTTCAAATCGCCTCAGTAGTTTTTACGTGAATCGAATACATACAAAAATACAAATCTTTCCTCTTTATACTCGTAATATTAGTATAGATTAGTAAAAATCGTTACTTATTCTTTGTGGCACTGATATTCTTTTTACTTAAAACATTTTTTGTTATTATAGAAAATGTATTAAAGAGGTTTAGAGACAAATTACATTCCCACCGCTGAAGTTTAGCAAATAGCTGAAAGAATAATCTCTACTCCTCACAAGAACAGAATTTAGCCACTTTAGAGAAAAGGAAGTAACCAGATACACTATAGAACTATATTACAAGTGTACTTATGTAAGTCGAGGCCGACATATTTTCACCGAGGTCACGCGAGCAATAACAAAATGAAATTATTTAGTGAATTCGTGAATCCGAATACATTCACGTGATGTGCTTTTACTAGAATAACTGGATTAACACCACGTGTATATGTTTATAATCAGTAAAAGAGAATAACAATAAAATCGTAAAGCGACTCACTTCTCTAAAGACAATCGCTAGATGCAGCAAATTTTGCTCAAATTTGTCTCAATAAATTCAGTAATTGTCTCTTAAAAACACCGTAACAGAAAATAATGTAATATTTAAGCAGCTATTCAATTATTATAAAAGTTTTATTCATAAAAACCAAGTTTACAATTCACGCTAAAACTATTCTTTATCCGAAAAGCAATTTACTATACTTACTATATAAAAATTCTTACAGCACATGAAAAGGAATCTTAAACGGTCTTATAATTTGAATCAAATAGTCCAGCGCCTAAGTGAAATAAATAGCTAGCTTGAAAATAAAGCAATCAGCTGATTGGAGCGTTACACGCAACATTTTTCCGAGTTCCGACCTTTTCTAGCATCAATATTATTATAATAAAAACACACACTAAATTTATGTATCTAAATTATTATTTTTAGTTTTTCATGTTTTGCTTTTTGTCTTTATTTTAAAACTAGCTTTCGCCCGCGACTCCGTGCGGGTGGAATTAAAAAAATCAAAAGTAAGACTACCCTATATGACTATACTATCCTCTACATCTATACCAAATTTCATCGAAATCCGTTCAGCCGTTTAAGCTACAAACTCTACCAAACATCCATCTATCTATCTATTCATCATTGTAGGCAGAAAAACATTTAGAGCTTGCGCACACCTTTGACTAAACTATCGCACAACTGTTTGCGATTGTCGATTGTTTGCCCATTCAACTGTTTAGTTGCACAACTAAAAATCGAGTAGTGTGCACCTCCAAATAAGCTCATAGGAATCAAAGCGCGACTACACAGTTCTGTAATGTTTAGTCAAAGGTGCGCGCTCTTATCAACTTAAAAATCATACTTCATACTAATATTATAAATGCGAAAGTTTACATGGATGGATGGATGGATGTTTGTTAGAGTTTGTAGCCTAAACGGCTGAACGGATTTCGATACAATTTGGCATAGATGTAGAAGATAGTCTGGAAGAACACATAGGCTACTTGCATTTGTTTTTTTTAATTCCGCGCGGACGGTGTCGCGGGCGGAAGGTAGTTCTATAATAGTTTAAGATATTTAATTCGATAAAATTAAACCCTTAAAACTTACTTGAAACACATAACTGAATGTTTTTATACTTAATTTTTTTAACAAAATTACGAGGAGTTAGACTCTGGTTACAGCAATGGCACTTGTTACATGTACAGCCAGCACAAAAAGTCAACACATTCTCTCGTATGTTCGTAAGCGATGTTTTACTTGCGCGTTGAACTGAGTGTCACACGAACTTGCCGCATAAGTTTCTTGTTTGCTTACCGCGAAATGGATATGTCAACATGGAAGTTCAAGTTTGTTTCTGTTATTTTGACGTTTTATTTGTGAGAAATAAAAACAAAATATTTTACACTGAATAAAATACACATACTAAAGTTTAATATACAAAATCGTTATTTTTACACAATATTAACGTTTTACGCTCGCGACTCCATCCGCGTGGACATAAAAAAATACAATTAAATAGCCTATGTGTTCTTCCAGACTATACTCTACATCTATGCCAAATTTTATCGAAATCCATTCAGTAGTTTAGACTAACTCTAACAAACATACGTCCATCTAACCTTTCGCATTTATAATATTAGTAAGATTAGAACTTTTCAAATTATCAGGACTGAAGGCACTTTAACCTGCTCAAAAATTTCGTGTACAGCAACCCTTTTAACTGTTAAGATAATAAAAATGACTATGTTCGGCAACCTTAATTGTGCATTAGTCAAAACCATTGACAAAGTGATATATTTGCAAATGAAAATAATTCGTGCGTTTCAAAACGAATAAATCTGATAGAACAAATGCCAGACTATAAATAACCAGACAAATGCGATCAGTGGTAAAACAATTTTTACACAAACAAATATTAAGTAATAAATTTTACATCGCGGACAGAGAGTAAAGTCGACTTTTTGATTTCAACACAATTTAGGTCAATGTAAAAACTGTTCAACAGAAAAGAGGTTGTAACAATCTAGACAAAAAAAAGCATATGTTTTGTTGTCTAAAAATGGTCTGTTCATAGTTACGACGTAGGGTTCTTTAAAAAGCGAGCGTATCACCTTATCAAAGCCAACACAACTGTATTTCTGGTATTGCAGAGGTCTATAAGCGTCGATAATCACTTCGGTGTTCCTGCTACTTGTTTGACCCTTTCTCTCATACAAAAAAGACATTATTCACGACGATATTAGGATGAATCAACGCTGTTCGTAAAATGTTATAAGCTACTAGCTTTCACCCGCGACTCCGTCCGCGTGGAATGAAAAAAAAAGTGAGTAACCTATGTGTTCTTCCAGACTATCCTCTACATCTATACCAAATTTCATCGAAATCCTTTCAACCGTTTAGGCTACAAACTCTAGCAAACATCCATCCATCTAAACTTTCGAATTTATAATTTATAATTAGTATATTTCATAAATTTATTTATCCTTCGTTTCCCGTAAAACGTACATGTGAAGTTACGTATAAAAACATTCTATATACAAAATATTCAAACAGAAGACCTTAAAAATACACCAGCAGAATAAAACGAAATAGAAGGCAAGTAACAGATGTACAGTGGGAAGTAACTTCAAGTTATTGTTATAGAAAAACTTGTAGCGAGACTGGTCGTAAATCATAATATCTGGGAGATGCTCGGGAAATTCCGAGGTCGTTGCTATACCTTGTTACGTAAGATGCTTCATACTTTTACAAAGTTTCTGCAACAATATTGATACAGTAACCTACAACATTCCTATAATGTGAATTCCGTTCCTCCACATAACGCGGAACTTACCCCCTATAACGGCAATATTACCAACAATTTTTAAAAGAATGTTCCCACTGTAACGCAATTTATAGCTCTGCCCTGTTCATAAAAAGTTTTGTAGGGGGGGGTGGGTTACAACGCAAATTCCTATAACGCGGACCTCTACTCAAATTAACTAAAATAGTGCCGCAACAAGTTACAACATCGCCTATATTGACAATTACACGAGTATTCATTGACTTGAAAGGTATTGACTGTGCGGATAATCGTCTGGTCAAGTAACGGTTTGCATTGCGACGTCCTATTGCAAGCCGTTTGTCTTGCTACGAAATGGTTGCCCTATAATTGCTTTCTTAGACCTCAAGAGTTCAATTAAACTACCAATTTATTGATTAAAATATTTGAGGTTTGGACTCCTGTTAAAACTTATTAGCAAATTTGTTTAAATTTTCACTATTTGCTATTTTTGCAGGCGCTCATTTTTTGTATTTTCACTTGAAATCGAAAAGGATTTTTGGTTGATAACATTAAACTAGATAAGTTCAGTACATAGACAAACATCCCATTAAAGTGTCTTAGTTTATTCTAAGCATGCGATAAGAAGAGGCGCGAGGCGCATTCTTTTAAAATCTGATAACACTATAATGAAACGGCTGACACTCGCTAAAGTTTTACAGGCGCCTTTGAATGGCCTATCTTTTACAATAACGATCGTGAATTTGAACGTCTTTCGGTTTATGACTCTAATAACATTTATTTAGTAAGCACCCGCTTACCACTTATCTTTCCACGGCATCTTCAAAACGCTGTCTACGCAATTTCATAACACCCAATACTTTATGAATAAGGAATGTAATAATTTCATAGTAAAGTTCTATTAATTAACTATTAAAAATAGTCATAAGCCGATTTCCAATACATCGACGTAACTGTAAGCCTATTTTTTGCTTCACACAGTATGCATGCGGTTAATCACCTGTTACAAGCCGACGCCAAACGTCCTCATATATCGCAGTGGTGTTTGATATCGTTGCCAAGATTCACTCTCGTATCGCCTCACTAAATCTTGACAGTTCATAACTTTGAGGTTATGTTTCAGTTACGTTGAGAACACTAAGCAAATTACTTATCAAACAGAAGAAACCTATACTATAATAATATACTGTAATATACAATGATTAGTTAAAAAGTTGTTTATTGAAGTACTAAAGAAACTAACCTTGAAATTACATAGCACAAACTTGTTGAAAATCACATCGCCGTCTCCATAACAGTGTGCGATTGTTTCGCAGCCAATTCAACTGTTTAGCACAACTAAAAATCGAGTAGTGTGCGCACCTCCATATGTGTTCATAGGAATCAAAACGCGACTAAACAGTTGTGCGATAGTTTAGTCAAAAGTTTGCGCGCTTTACTCCCATGTTTACAAATGATTAATTAAACCCGCAGTTATTAAAATAGGAGTGTATTTACAGTGTCTGTTATCAAGATAAATAACGAGAATATCTTTTAATTAAAGGAGTAAACGCGTGTTTTCTCTCGAGTTCGAGTTTCGCGACGATATTGACAGCGCCGCTCTGGGAATAGCAATATTGTCAGTTATTGACGCCCTCTGAGCTCACTGAGTAGTTAAATGAAAAACATCTTAAGCTATTTTATATATATTTTTATTTATATTTGACATCATATATTTAAACCAAGTTGTAACGCAAGACGCCAGTCTTGTAACAATATTTGTCCAATTATCTTTCTTTTAAGAAATTCTTTTAACCTGAGTTTTTAAGGATTTGTATTGTGATATTTTTATATCTTTTGAACATCGACAGGGCTTTCATTAGAATGGCGGATGGTCGTCCGCCCAGGGCTGAACAGAAAGGGAAACAAGACTACGAATTCAGCCTCACATAACACTGTTTACACTCTTAAAAGCGCTAAAAATGGGTTCGCTGTTAAAACTCGCCCAGGGCGATAGTAGTACTAAGCTGAAACTTGTTATCAAATCCATAGATATCTAAGCTTTAAAAATTCGACAGTTTGTGACATGTGACAGGAATTGTGATTTGTTTTTTGTTCCGCCTTACTGTCCTACCACAAATTTAACTCTAGCAGACTTGGTGGCAACCCTATTCAACAACGTTACAACAAAGTGCATTAAAATTGAACTTCGGTTATCCAGACATATAACAGTCCGACAACTGAAACTGTTACTCAGTTGTGACAACTGTGTTGTTGGGAAGTTGGAGGCAAGTTGCAAACTCCGCGATAACGCGCAGATAGCCGCCGCTCTCGGACAACACTGTTTATTAAACTAATAAACGTCATACTGGAAACAAAGACACAACAATGCCAGGCAACTTTATTTATCTTAATATTAGGCCTTGCTTTTACATTAACAGGAAATATCTGTCTATACTTCTATACTAATGTTATAAAAAGGAAAGATTTGTATCTTTGTATGTATTGAAATAACTCAAAAACTACTGGGCCGATTTTAAAAATTCTTTCACCGTTACAAATGTAATTTATCTGTGAGTAACATAGCCTATATTTTTAAATACACGCGGGCGAAGTCGCGAGCAACAGCTATATTTAAAATATTTCACCATTAGATGTTCATTATAAATGTATTTAATTCAAACACACAGTAAATCCATCAACTGCCTTGCTGTCTCATTCAGAGTCTTACTAAGGGATTAATACATCATTAAATTACGCTTAGCATTTCAGAAGACGAAATTCTGCAGTCGATCAGTAAACAAATGATAGTTGTTAACTCACACAATAACCACTTCACTAAATTCCAGTAGCTACATCTAACAGAAGCTTATTACCCGAAATAAACATAAAAGAGAGGGGGAAATCCCCGATAAATTGTCGCCGGCCTCTAATAACAAATGATCCCAGTCCACGCTTCACCGTAGCACAATATGTCTTTGTATTTTATTACATTAACTCGCTCTTGGACGATTTATTTACTTGTAAGTATCGCAAAATCAACAATTAAATTGCTTATGCAACGAAGAACTTAATGCCCATATAGATTTAATAGTAAATGGACCGTAGATTTACGTCCGAAATTCGTAGACCTACATTAAAATGGCGATTCTTTAAACAAGTCATTTGTAACGGGTGATTAAAACTGCGAAATATCGTTGTTCAGATTGGTATAACCTGGGTCAGCGTAAGAGTAGAACGCGGTTGGGCACCACCCAAGGCACTGAACAAAAAGGGCTACCAGAAGTCTGCGTTTTGCACAGGCTCACATCATTCTGGTAACTCGTCTTACCCAAAAAGCTGGTATAGTAGGGAGCTCCGTAAAATCCGTCCGTGGTTTGGATAGGGCTAAAATATTTTTTATTACGATCATTAATTGGTTTAGTCCAAGTCCAAAGTGATAATAACCAATTTAAGTCTTAATTGTCGGTTGTAAATTCTATTGTCCCTTGGTATACGCGAAGTGGCCCTTGTACCAGGGCTGTACTTATCCCGCTGAGGGCCGCTTCAACGCGTTTACTTCAAAGAGACTGCCGACAGATTATCTTTGGGCTCACGCATCAAAAGCACATCATTTTTCTTTCCATACTAAGCAGCACTTGGTTACTCTGAAGTGTACTTGACAAGGTCGCTTTGATGTAACACACCCGATTCGTTTTGCTTATCGATGTCATGTATTGAAATAGTATGAACTTTATATCGACTAAGCATAATTTAATTATACCTTTATTTTAACATAATTTTATGAAAATAAAGGTATTTTTGTAATAACTGTTGAAGGTCGAATGTTTCAGGTTATTTCAGGTGTAACATGAGAATAATGAATTAAGTTCCTAAAACAACTCCAGGGATTCGCTGAAAATGTAATTAACTACTTACTTTTGTTGCGAAATTATATATTTTTTTTATTAATCTCAGAGCGTGAAGGTTTTATGAAATAAATGTACGTAAATTATTAATTTGTTCAAATGTTACTTTCATATTTAAATACATATTCCAATTATATTAAAACTTAAGATCTATCAAGACTATATTTTAAAGTTGAGATTTAAAACCGATATCATTTATATTTCAAACTGTCTATTACTGTTTTATATAAGTGCATAATTTAAGACTTTAACCCATTACTGACTTCCAGGTCATCTCAACAAGGTACGTTTTACAATGCTCTAAGGCCGTATTTTAGCGAAGTCATCGAGCCCATACACCATAAAACTAACAAAGCGTACGGCAATTAGCCGAAAACCGACCGACACGCGCAACGGTCATAAAACGCAAAAACCATCACTGGGGAACGTTCAGCTATAAGCCTTTCATTATATGCAAATTTACTGATATTAATAAAGTAAGGCGTACAAACGAAACGCGATTAAGCCAATTCCTCGGTACGATTAAACCGAACATTCAGTACGAAGCTAGTTATAACTACAGTATTAAGTACGGACGTACCAAAATTCGTACCCGTTTCGCAGGCTTTTTCGACTACCGGACATGCAATTTTCGATGTAAATTTAATGTCAGCGGATGAAATTTGGGATGAAGAAGTTAATGGTAAACACGCAAGTTGGAGCTAAATACAAAGAAACCCTTCTATTAAGGTTGATATGAGTTATTTGCTGTTTGCAGTACGAAAGTGTAAAGTTATTCTAATAATCAAAAATCATTTTTTTTAATAGGCTAGGCTCTTGAACCACAAATTATCTAAAAAAAAATATATAAAACACCAGATAACAGTATGTGAGATCGACAGACTTCGTTTTGTCATCCAAACGAATCTATCATGTCATTCTTTACGCAAAACGTAATAAAGTATTTATAAATACTCTTCAAATAAAACGAGACATTGAAAACGCAACACGTGATAGCTGTAAAGAAGCGAGCAAATGTTTGAAAAGAAAAAGGTATTTTCCGACGGTCGGGAAAACATTACTATATTATTTATTCAGGCACATCGCATTACGGCCAGGTGTTGTCAATGAAAAAAGGGTTAGGCCCGCTACCGGTGGTGCCTTCCGTTACACGTATCGAACTTACACGCACTCCCGGTACGGCATTCGAATTCGATACATGGATTTTTACATGCGATGAAATTTAATTCAAGATTAAATTAAATGAAATAAGACACAAAAGATTGTGCTCTGTCCTTATATAACGTAAGCTACACCAACAAATCTCATGCAAATTATGTCGACGAGGCTATGAATACATTTGTGACAGACACAAAACTATTATAAATAACGAAATTAATAACGATAACCAAAAGTAATAAAGTACACTTTTACAGTGAGATAATATAAGCACGTACAGACACGTGCAAACAACATGTATGTTTAAGTGTTAATACGTACAAGAGAAATACCAGCCTTCACTTAAGTGTGGTGGTTACCAATAAATGGCTTACAAAATGCCCTACTAAAATTTTATACGTATTTATAAAATGCAACGAATTAATTTTAATCTAGAATATATTAGTGTTAAAACGCGCTAGTCTTCAAGAACTAAATTAATTCGCCCGCGTATTAATTAAGCCAGTGTACAAAGTTAAGGCGTAATTTTAAAAACCTCTTGTTACTTTCATGAGTGACCTAGTTAATTTGAAAAGTTATTAAGGAAAGTTAATAAATATTTTACGTTCGTATTAAAAATACATAGTCGAGTTTACGGAAGCAGGTTATAACTTGATAGAAACTTTTTATAAAATTAAGAAACAAAAGCTAACAAATGAAGGTATCAAAGTTCATAATTTTTATTAATGAATTATGAATCGAAATGGATTTGAAAATTGAAATTGTAATAACCTAATAGAGCACAGTAGAAGACCATATCTGTTTTCGCTTTTATCTCAAGTTATTGTACTGCATCTTGATGACGTCTATACCTGTCTGTGGTTGAAGAAAACTGGCTTAACACTTGACAACTATTATCACTTACTTACACTACATTTCTATTCTATTTTTCCACAACTCCATGTCATAACGTGTATTACGTGTATACACATGGCAAAAATAATAGGATTTTTTTCAAGATTTAATAATTTCGATTAATATTACAGTATTGAATCAACTGTCAGCAATGAGACATCAGTAGAAACCTCCATTATTCCCGTGCCATTCCCAGGCGGAGGTGCGTTCGCAACCGGATGTCGTACACGGGATCGCTTCCGGGTCACGAAGGCTTTGTTTTTTTATGTTGGCACGTCTGGGGCTTAGATTAGAACGCTGTTTGGTGTCCTTTAGTTATACAAGTTTATTTGTGTAAAAGTTCTGGCACGATCCCATTGCAAAGACAAATTGCATATACAAGTTTTATAGGAAATATGTACGTATGATAAATCATATAAAACATCCTTAACACGTTTTAATTGATCTTTCTAAAACATTACTAAAACGGTATATGAAAAAGTGTCTAAAAATAACTGAAATATTTCATCAAAATAAAATCGAGGAACCATTCATCAACCGTGACATTTAAAAAACATAAATAAAAAAACAACTTAATCAATTAAGAGTAAAATAGAATAACGAAAGCTTAGTAACGGAATAGATTTTTTAACTAACCCCGGACAAAACAAACAATCACGCGATATGTGCAGTAAACAACAATTTGCCTCGTGCCCCGGGGCCGGGGCCGGCTCGCCGCTACACCACAGATAATCGACTTTTTTCCTCGTTTCTACTAACAGATTTGTTTTATCAATCTCTTTGGAATAATCGATAGCATTTAACCACGGTTTGATTGAAAAAAGAATGTTACTTATAAATTGAATTGATAAAATATCAGTTTTAAAGAATATATCACTTACTAGCTTTCGATCTGATCGCATGGAATTAAAAAAAACAAAAAGAGTAGCCTATATGTTCTTCTAGACTATCCTCTACGTCTATACCAAATCTCATCTAGATCCGTTCAGCAGTTTAGGCTACAAACTCTAACAAACATCCATCCATCTATACTTTCGCATTTATAATATTAGTAAGAAGTAGGTAGTAAGATAAGGTTACGACTGTCCTATCAAATTCATTAAAAGTTTTGACTGCATATCTTCACCGGTGTAAAAACTGTTCAAATGCGGTCATAGATTATTTAGCATTCATTTGTAGGTTATTAAAACAATAAATATTCTTTGCGAGCAGAAATAAAAGCAATGTATTAACCGTGTAATTTATTTCGACAGCTGGAAATCCGTTTTAATATAAAAGCTATTTGCGGAACGAAAAACAACTCTAATTGCGGTATAACAACATCGTCGGTAATGTTTATCGTTTCATCAAATCTAAGTTATTGTCTAAACAGTTCCAAGGCGCGACTGAGCCTCGCCGGCCGAAAGTTTTATTGCGAACGTAAACGCCTTTTTCTTACTCGGTTTTCGTTTTAAATTAAGTCAGTGGTACATCAGTTAACAAAGGAAACGTTTATTTTCAATTACACTTTTAACAATTTTAAATGTGCTAAATTTTAAGGATTCAAACGATCTCATGTAGAACGAATTTAGACCAGAATTAGAAGTATTAAAACTATATTAATACAGCGGATTCTAAAGCCCACTGCAAGTTCTCCGTTTTCACGCCTTAGATTTCTCAGAACGATTCGACTGTTCAGATTAAACTGAGCGTGTGTAGCTGGCTTTACTGTCATACACATACGTGAAATGGGAGTAATTCCGCGTTTCGTCTGATGAGTGTGGTGCCGGGGGCCCAACTTTAGTCCGTTTTCCTTTCCACCCTCTTTCTTATAAGAAGAGGATTGGAAGGGAACGTGGATTTGACGGTGGAGGAGACGCATAGAAAGGTGAAATATCCTATTTATGTGCGTCTCCTCCTTCGTTGATTAAGGGTAGGCAACGCAT
>LD688964.1:949076-963035 GCA_003118335.3 Papilio memnon
TTTAACAACCATCCATCCAAACTTTCGCAATAACGTAAGAAGTAAGATCAAATGATACCATGGAATTTCAAATGTAAATTCCTACCTACCCTTCTGTAGCCTTTGAAAACTCAATCCAAACACGATGAGCTTGCACTAAACGTTAGATTCTTTCCAAATAGATTTAAAATTATTGTTTTAAATACAAAAAGAATAAACTAAAATGGTATTAAGTGACTGTAGGAATGATAAGTTAAGATAGAATCTGGAACTTACGAGTATGCCGCGCTTCTTAATGTATTACGTAAACTTTGTTCTTATTTAAGAGCTTGCATATTAAATAAGTAGCTATTGCTCGCGACTTAGCCCGCGTGAAATAAAAAAAATATAGCCTATGTTACTCACGGATAAATTACCTTTGTAACGGTAAAAGAATTTTGAAAATTGGCCCAGTAGTTTTTGAGTTATTTCAATACATACAAAAATACAAATCTTTCCTCTTTATAATATTAGTATAGATTAGTTTTGTTAATTCGTATTTCACACCTTTACTACATTAATAAATGACATATTTGGAGAAAACGATACAGTACACATACATATGTGTACTGTCATGGTCAAAAATGTACTAAACATAGTAATAGTAAGACTCTGTACTTTAAACTGGTATTCATTGAGAATGTCTTGTCAATCAGTTTTTTCCTAACCTCAGCCTGAAAACTGACACTAAACTATCGCACAACTGTGAAGTCTCGCTTTGATTCCTATAAGCTTATATGGAGGTGCGCACACTACTAGATTTTTAGTTGTGCAATTAGATAGTTGAGTTTGCAGCGAAACAATCGACAATCGCACAACAGTTTAGTCAAAGGCGGCGGCTCTTAAAGTTCATTAAGAGATGAAAGTAATATAATATATATATAACGGATTTTCTAAGCAATTTTCTGTCCCCAAACAATAGTGTGTCAGTGATTACACGGCGCGCCCACCGCGCCGACTGCGCCCCGGGCTTAGTCGCGGATTCGCCTGCTCTCGGGGCATTAACTTAACCCATACATTTCGACTGCGAGACGCCCCACTCCACTCCTCGCCTTAATCTGATGCCCTACATACTGAGCGCCTAATTGGGTGGATTTATTTTATACCCTATTATGTGTTTACGGATAATTTCTATTGCTATAAACACTTCCTTTTAATAAGACATTATTGAAACGATAACTCTTAATTCAAAAATATTGGATAATTTAAAAGTTTAGGGAAAAAGTTTATCCAGTAAACAATACTAGTGCATTGATTAAATCATACTTCATACTAATATTATAAATGCGAAAGTTTAGATGGATTATTTGAGTTTGTAGCCCAAACGGCTGAACGGATTTCTGTGAAATTTGGTAAAAATGTAGAGGATATTCTGGAAGAACACATAGGGTACTTACTTTTGTTTTTTTAATTCCGCTGTCGCGAGCGAAAGCTAGTAATGAAATAATTGGATGTTAATAAAATACTTTTTATCAGAATGGAGACATATAAGACAGTTTCCTATCATATTGATAGCGACAACGATACGTAATTGAGGCGCATTATTATGTTACTCGCGCTAAGCGCTAAGCGTGGCGGTGCAAGTTGCGACGCAAACTTTGCACTTTGGCGCACATTTCTTGTTTCTATTTTGTCTGCGCGGTATCTTTTCTGTTATTACTTTTATCTTTTAACCGTTACTGGAACGTTCTCGAGGAATATTTAAAGTTACCCTTTTGTTTTTTAGCGCCATAAAAAGTAATGAACTTCGGCAACTTTAGGTTTATCTAGCTAAGACTGGAGTTAATAAAAATTGCATCGCTGCCAACATAAAAGAATAGCTCTTAAATGTTTATGCTACGATTACGATGAACAACATCGTGCACATCGCTGTGGTTACTGTTATGATTTTAAAATGTTGCAATCTTGGATATTTTCAGTATGTTTTGACTATTTGCTTTTAAAATTGTGCTTCTTTTTGTATTCGTATGTATTTGTATATTTCAGTGTTTTATATTTAATACCATTTTCATTCTCAAAACTGTTAAAATTTTGAGACTTATTTTCGCTTTTTCTAATAAACATAAACCTCAATACTCAATTCCTAATATTATTTGCCTAGTAATGCATATTCAAGCAATGCGTATTTTAAAACTAAAGCATTATTTCAAATGTCTTTTCAATGGGAAAATAAAATTCATCCAAACCGACATTAGGTAATTCCGTCAAAAATTACTTTCAAGTTTCCTTCCTATGATCGCATCAGACGCGGCTCCGTTGCCAACTATCTTGGCACACTTAATCCGACGTACGAAAGAATATGACCTTGTTTATCGCACATGCGAGTCGAGAGTCGTCTTATCACCAGTCATATTAGCCCCCCTAACGGTAGGGGGACTATTCTGAACGTCTTTCTAGATTGTCACGTGATAACGAATCTCACCGCAAATGAAATGCCATGTGATATATGAAATTGTGAATTGCAAATGTATTTGGCATTGAACACCGAATGAATTTGTAACCTGATTGTGGCGAATGATATTACCTTTTGTATTCCAATACTTTTTATTATTTATCTATATCTATACTAATATAATAAAGCGTAAACACACACTTCTTTGTTGCCTAAGATGTCAGTAATTACAGCATATTTTTTAACAATTCTCCTTTGAATAAAAAGCCCTACACTTACGACACGCTTTAGGCTATATATTTTCACGCCATTAAACTGAGGGGTAAATGTTTTGGATAAAAACCCTATGTGGAAAAGAGACCATAACTTGCTGCCAACATGTAGGAAGCAAGATTACCATGGTTTGTCATCATGTCATGTCATTTTGACATTTGCAATTGATGATTTGACAAATGTAAACAATAAAATAGTTTTTATAATTTCACGCGGATGAAGCCGCAAGGGAATAGCTAGTAAATGATATTTTTGGTAGCAAGTAAAAACGATATTGAGGCGGTTTTATAGTCTGTCTTATTGTAACAGAAATCATTTCAGAATCAAAGAAATTAGGGAACAGGAATTAAAAAAAATCATAGTAAAATAAAAACTCTAGTACGACCTGTAGCGCTTTATTACTAGCTTTCGCCCGTGACTTCGTCCGCGTGTTTTCAGATTATGCTCTATATCTTTGCAAATTCTATAACCATTAAGATATTTTGGGGATATGTAGTAAGAAATATCCATCCAAACTTTCGCATTTATTATATTAGTGTGGATTTATAGTACGATTTCATTTTCTATTCGTACTTCAAAATGTAAGTAAAATGCAGTCTATTCATTGTAAAAAAATCTTTTATCTCCCCATAAAAGAAATTTATTCGTGAAGTGGTAAAACTAAATGGCGTTAAAGAATTTTATATGCCATATATTTGAGCTTAATTGCCTTGAACAATATAAACAAGTATTTAAAAGAACGTTTCAGTGGATTCCTTTGTTGCGTACATCTTGTTATATTGTTATAGCTTCAATAACTTTAAAATGCTTTGTTTGTTAACAATTTATGTTATACTAGCGAGTCGCCCTGGCTTCGCCTGGGTCGCAAACACATGCGATTCATATACTACCTATCTGTTATTAAAACAAACTTTTTTTCATAACACATATTGAAATGTCCTCAGTAGTGCGTAATTATTATTTTTTAACTTAGATTTGTATTTTGCGTTGTTATTTGAAGCTTTAATTGCAATGTAAACTGTACAATTCCAATACAAACATGAATGTATGAAAATTGATGCATGCTCTCGATGATGGCATAGTTGTAGAGGACAATCTGGAAGAACATCATTAACTTGCCCTTATCCCTTACGGAGGGTCGGCACAGTATGTGCTACTCTACCATACATTTCTATCAACCGTCATATCTAACCGTCATATTTAACAGTGGTAGAGCTCGCTTTAACATCTTAGCACGAATGGGTCGGCTCGCCCGGTGCAATACCACGACCACACAGAAGACAGGCGTGAAGCGGAAGGGATTCCGCGTTTCGTCTGATGAGTGTGGTGCCGGAGGCCCAACTTTAGTCCCTTTCCCGTTCCACCCATTTCTTATAAGGAAGGGTTTGGATGGGAAAGTGGATTTGACGGTGGAGAAGACGCATAGGAAGGGGAAATATCCTCTTTATGTGCGTCTCCTCCTCCGACGATATAGGGTAGGCAACGCATCTGCAATTGCGGATGTCTATGGGCAGCGGTCGCTTCGCCAATTCGGCGGATTTAGGTGGCCGCTTGCTCGTTTGCCAACTTATCTTATAAAAAAAAAAATCTGAATCTACTCCCTTCTTAAGCATATTCTCTTTCACACAATCCATCGATACTTTCTTCGGTCTTCCTCTTCCTTTGTAGCCATCCACATTCATTCTTAACACTTTGTGGTTTATGTCTCCATCGTCCATGTCCATACCACGCTAACCTTTTGCTTCTCAATTTCTCCAATAATCTGGAAGAACATATAGGCTACTTTTTCATACCACGCGGACGGAGTCGCGGGCAAAAGCTAGTAAATATTTTCGTCAGCAACCATGTACAAATTACACCTATTTTCCCTTTCTTTTATTAAATATCCTCTACAAATATTGTACATCAATCAAACCGTGTACGGTTTACACAATCATTTTATTTTGTAATTTTCCGTTCATTCAATATATAAACATGATACGCGGCCGTATTCCAAATAAAATACCCAACGAAAACACTTTAACCTAAACAAAAATGTGTCCCAATTCTCAGAGGTAGGGTACAAACGAGACAACCAAAGTTGGAATATCAACTCTACACAATGTGTTCAAGGTACAATTTCCTCTGAAGAATGAAAGCTCTTTGACAGAAAAGCTCTTTCGTATCTACGACAGCACCCGAGCTAATGAGCCGTGTACAATAAAAAAGGGAACTTTGTGTTTTCATTTTTTTATTTTGGACCGTTCGCTGTCGGAATAAGGTCGTGTTTTAAGGTTAACTTAGTTTGAGAGATCAATGAACACATGAGTCTAAATCAGACGAGATTTCAATATGTCAGACTATAGTGATGTTCATATTGACGTCTAGTTTTAATTCCGAATTATACAGACAAATGTAATAAAAGTCGAACTTCCGACACGATGAGAGAAGTAATTCGATATAAAAATTGAGGGAAGAATTTAGAAAAAAAAATCGTTGGGAATTTATTACTTACTGGTAACTAAAAAGTAGCTGAAGTATGATTTGACATTTGGCATTTGACATTGACAACTGCTGGTGCTGTCCAAAAACAGAAGATCCTTATATGTCTATATAGAGTACAGGCCGTCACTGACTAGTTAACAGTCGGCTACAAGATTATCTAATACTAGCTGTTCCTGTGCGGCTTCATCTGCGTGGAATTATAAAAACTATATTTTATTGTTTACATTTGTCAAATGTCAAAATTCAAATGCACAAATGACAACTAAGGTCTTTGACATTGACAATCTTGCGTCTTTGATGTTGGCAGCAACTTATGGTCTGTTTCCCACATTAGGGTTTTTATCCAAAATACCACCTGAGTTTAATGGCGTGAAAATACATAGCCTAAAGCGTGACGTAAGTATAGCGTTTTTTATTAAAAAAAGAATTATTCAAAAATATGCTGTGATTGCTGACATCTTAGGCAACAAAGTGTGTGTTTACGCTTTATTATATTAGTATAGATATACTATGTTTGTATAAAGCTGTAAGACTAATAAGTTATTCAATCAGGAACAGCTGTGAGCCGACCAGCGTTAGTTGAGACAACGGATTTAATTAAGGTAGCCACATCCCGTGATGCAAACTTTTATGCTCCATACTCCAGTTTACGATCCATGCAGACACGTAATATTTAATATTTACTAACATTTATTCTAAAACTAAACTAAATCCTTCCTATATTTTCTTCGTCTTACAAATATTATGAAAATCCTACCTTTGAATTGGGCACGACATTTTGTATTCCATTCTTATTACTATTAAGTTTAAACTGGAAGAATGCAAGTATAGAAACTAACAAATAATGTTCAAAACTTATTACGGACTAGCTTTCGCCCGCGACTCCAGACTTCCAGACTATCCTCTGCATCCATACAAAATTTCATCGAAATCCGTTCAGCCGTTTAGGCTACAGACTCTAACAAACCATCCATCCATCTAAACTTTCGCATTTATAATTTTAGTATGATTAACCTTATTAGACATATCAAATAATTCCAATATATCCAAGGTCAAATCAAAGCAAACCACAATCAAATCATATTATCGCAATTCATGTCTAAGAGTACGCGCACATCTTTGACTACACTATCGCACAGGTACACAATCGATTTTTAGTTGTGCAACTATACACTCGAATGGGCTGTGGACAATCACACAACAGTTGTGCGATAGTTTAGTCAAAGATGTGCGCCCGTTCTAATAGTGACGTGACATGCTGTGACGCGTCACTTGACGTTAACAAAACCAAACTATCCAATAGCACAACGTCAACAAATGACGTCACATCGCACACTCCAACACTAACCGAGTATCCTGACAACAACCATTTATATCGACAAACATGGCGGATTTGTTTTGCCGCGCAACGAAATAAGATTAATAGATTCACAGCGAGTTATACATCAAGAGCAATCTAACCTAAAAATAGTACGCTTAAATACATCGAAATTAATCTATACTAATATAATAAAGCGTAAACACACACTTCTTTATTGCCTAAGATTTCAGCAATTACAGCATGTTTATGAATAATTATTTTTTTTAATAAAAATCTCTACACTTACGTCACGTTTTAGGCTATATATTTTCACGTCATTGAACTTAGGGGGTAAATATTTTGGATAAAAACCCTACTGTGGGAGAGAGACCATAAGTTGCTGCCAACATCAAGGAAGTAAGATTGCCATGATTTGTCATCATGTTATGTCATTTTGACATTTGCAATTGATAATTTGACAAATGTAGGTAAACAATAAAATAACGTTTTTATAATTTTACGCGGATGAAGCCGCAAGGGAACGGCTAGTAGTAAATATTACATTAAATAAGTAGAGAAGTTTCTTAATTATCATACTACCTTTCGTCTGCGACTCCGTCCGCAATTAAAAATAGTAAGTACCCTATGTTCTTCCAGATTATGCTCTACATCTATGCCGAATTTCATTGCGATCCGTTCAGCAGTTTAGGAGGCAGTCTAACACATCCATCCATTGAACTTTCGCATTTATTTTAGTAAAGATAAGAAGTAAGTTGAAAAAACTTTAATGACAGTGCAAAAACAATTTATAATAGCTTCTAACATAGGAAACGCCAATACCTATAATTTTGGTCAATGTAAAGCCCGCTACACACGCTCAGTTTTATCTGAACAGACAGATTATTTAGATAAACCTAACATGTGTAGCGGGCTTAATTGATATGTCTAGGTGTCTTCTATTGTATTATCTTAACTATGACCTCATTATCACATACAAGCTATAACAGCTATTTTAAAAAGCATGTGTTATCGATCTGAAAGACCAACGTCAAAGAGCTTTGTTACAGAAGCGGAACAAGCGCTTTGTGCGAGCGTAGCCCACTAGACGGCGGAATTACTTTGTTGGTATAAAGCGCTGAGCTAACGATGATTAATTTGTCAATCGATTGATATGAATTTATCGATACACATTTCATTACATGTGGACTTTGTAAATTTAAAAATTGGCTTCGTTAGCTTACAATCTGACAGATGTCAAATTTTAATGGAATTGTTACTTTAAAAAGGCTTGATCATTTAAGACGCTATTACCATTTTAAAAAACGTTAAGAATTCGGTTATGCCATTTAAATCTTTCTCTTTCTAAAATTCTACTCAAGTTAGAAAACGGTAATTTTTAAATCTATTTCTTTAATATTTTCATTTGAAACTTCTTCAGATCTTACAACTTTAATGTAAGTAGATTTTAATGTAATTCTATATGCATCACACATTCCGAGTTCTCCCGATCTTCCCAGTTTGAAAGAAACTTTCTAAAAATTCCTGCTCAAATTTGTCTAAACGCTCCGAAAACTACTCATATTAAAAGCTAGCGAATATTCTCTACTTTTACACATGAATACCGCGTAACGATGATAGAATCTTACTAATATTATAAATGCGAAAGTTTAGATGGATGGATATTTGTTAGAGGTTGTAGTCTAAACGGCTGAATGAATCTCGATGGAATTTGTCATAGATGTAGAGGATAGTCTGGAAGAACACATAGGCTACTCACTTTTGTTTTTTTTATTCCACGTGGACGGAATCGCGGGCGAAAACTAGTATTAGATAAAGATAATCGAAGTTTAGTTCATTTTGAAGTCATTATTAAATGTTCGATAAAATTATCGAAAGACTTTTATTCAGTTGAAATAGGTGAAAAATGGATAGAGACATTAGTTTTTTATTAAATTGTCATTTAATATATACTAGGAAGTCCCTTAGCGTTAAAGTGACAGAAATCTTTGCTAAAGACCTATTTATTTTAATGGTTACACTAAAACTAGTGTGGCGACAAATAACTTTAAACGTAATTATCGTTTGAAAATGAGTAATAAGTAGTTTGCTATACAATACAAGAAACATATTAAATTCTCGAGAGCCGTTTTAACTTTCTGAAAGGTACAGTATCTAACTTTCTCTGCCGTTTACTGAAACTTTCAGTCTCCACTCCAATATCCTCGGAGCGGAGGAAGAAATCGAACGAATAACTTTCGTCTAAATCATTCTTACTTATTACTAATATTATAAATGCGAAAGTTTAGGTAGATGGATGTTAGAGTTTGCTACATAAACAGTTGAATTAACTATTGTACCGACCGACCAATTTTCTAACAAACACATTTAAAAGTTCATTGTTTTTACTTTAAGATTAACACCGGCAGATTCCCCGATTGTACTTACTATAGTATTTTAAATGGTAAGTATCCGAATGGCATTGTGATATTAAAAGAATGCAATGCCATTGTAACATTAATAAGGAGGTAAAACTAACAAAAGCTTTAATTTGAAGTGAAAATTTCGCCTTAACGAAATGCCTTTACGGTACAACGGGCAGGTCTCGTGCTAATGAGCCGCGAGGAAAAGAGACAGAATGATCTGTTGTCCTTTTTCTCCATGGTTATTATGTGTCTGTCAATTGTTATGGTTTCAACTGTGAATATATTGTCTTCTCACAAATTCTCTTTGAAAAAAACAAAGACAGCAATAAAAACTTGCATCTCTGTTAAAGGCATAGGAGATATTCTATTCGCTATCTCAGACACATCAAATGTAACCTTTTTCGTCGATCGATATGAGTGAACTTTCTACCCAACTGTTATTGTTGTTTACTAAAACATAGTCTATAAAACATGTGAAAGAGATAATTCTGGTGGCGATCGCGTGCCTGGCTTGAATTTTCATGAATATCTTTACGTAAAAAGGTTATTCCGACTAAAATTGTATTTGTGTAAAATACTATTAGACTTTAACACGTGAATAAGTTAATTAAGTCTTTGTGATATATTTAATCTGTGGTTTAGACTTTCAATAGTAATGGTCATCATCATCATCATCACCAGCTCACTGTACGTCCCCACCGAGGGGCTCGGAGCCTACCCTAAAGTTAGGGTGACTAGGCCATAGTCAACCACGCTGGCCAAGTGCGGGTTGGTTGACTTCATACATATCTTTGAATTTCTTCGCCGATATGTGCAGGCATCACGATGTTTTCCTTCACCGTAAGAACGTCGGGTAAATTATGTACATATGAAAATTCGAAAAATCAAAAATCATATTGATACATGGCGGGATTCGAACCCAAGACCTGTAGATTACAAGTCAAGTGTTCAAACCATTGAGCCACCGACGCTCTAAGTAATGGTCGATCTTAACAAAATATCTATGGCAGGTCTATGGTAGGTTGAGCTTATTAAAGTTAAACATTAACATTATGGAAAGTTATTGTTTATTTGTTTATTCTACCGATGTTAATTGTAATTTTACTAAAAAAAACTTACATTAAGTTACAAGGCTATTTATGTAAATACAGTAAAATATATAGCTTCAAAGCTCTTTGTATTCATCTAGCGTTGATCGACAATTTCGCGATACAAAAACAAGTGGGGGTACAAATGAAGGGGTGAAGTGAACACGGGGCGAGACGGGTACGCGAGGGGTGGTCGAAGGTAAAACCGTAGTAACGAAGTACCTTCACTACGTAAAACGCAATTACGAGTTGAATCGTTGAAATTAAAATATATTTCTATTTTTACTCTTGCTGTAAATGAAAGCGAAAATCGCTCTATAGAAATAATATTATACATTTTAGTAATGAATGTTGGAAAACATCAATATTTTAATACTGGCTAGACTGTTTTAATGTTTACAAATACAATCCAATATACATTTTTTATTTTCACGCGAACAGAGTCGAAGGCAACAACGTAGTTAAATTAAGGATTATTTTCGCATCTCATTTCTTTAAATAGTCCTTCATTATGCTACATAACTTAACACTCGTTGATGATAAGATCTCTTCATCCGACCAAACGCAAAGTGAACCCGCGCGAGCTTTGCTCTTACAAAGCGCACAAGAACAGCCTTGGACTACTTTACTTCAAACACTTTTTAACGAAGCCATGTTTTTTATAAAGACCTCTCTCGTCTTTACTGAAATTAATGACAACTCTACTAGTTCTTTGCGTATAGGAATACTTTAAATGTTACTTTATTATATATTTAAATAGTGGAAAGTGACTCATTTTAACATTAACGTATATAAAAACGGACAAAACGTATTAGGCTGTTCTAATATTATGAGTTATAACACGGTTAAACTCACGTGAAAACACTCCGGTGTAGGCACCGACTGTGCGGGCGATGGCACGCAGTGACCGTCGCGACGCGTTAGCGAATAAAGCCGGTAACCACTCACCCTGAAGAAGGACCCCCGACGGGCCTGAAACTGGTCGGTGCCTACACCAGAGTGTTTTCACGTGAGTTTAGCCGTGTTATAACTCATATAGTATAATGTCTCACGAAAGTTTTAATAAATTAACTGTTCTAACATTCTTTTTGAATCTTAGATGTGATATATAAGCCCGTCGCAATAAAGCCAGGCCCAAAATAAAAATTTTAACTTTTTAATACGCTCATACCTATTTCTACTCATACTATCATTTCAAAAGTATACACTTAAAGTTAAAATAATTTTCCCATATGAGTTCTAAGGAATTTGTAATCTATATCTAAATCTATTCTATACATATAATAAAATTGGAGTGTCTGTTTGTAAAATCAAAGGAAAAATTCCAGATTTCGGGAAGATGGTATATTTGCGTTGCTGATAACAAACATCGCATTTTAAAAAAAAAAATTGTCTGTCTTTCTATTCACTGGAGGGTAGCTGACATAGACGAGCATATTTTTTTTTTATTCCGCGCTGTCAAAATGACGACCGGGCCGCCATCTCTGGAATGGATGGACCGATTTGGACGGAACTTTGACTGGAAGGTAGCTGGTAAAAAGTAGATGCACGCGGGTATGTTATAGACGACCATTTTTTTAATTCCACGCTAACGAAGTTTGCGGGCGACAGCTTTATATCATAAATGTCATGAAAACCGTTACAATCTTAGTCTTTTAATACAAATTGTATAGAATAAAAAGCGACCGCCAAGTTTAGCTTCCTGTGATATATCATTAACATAACTAGCGCATACGTGACTTGCTGCTGACGTCATCAAATAAGCTAATCTACTCACCTACTATAAGTTCTCATGTTAGAAGTGACAGTCACAAAATAATAAAAACGCATGTATGGTGGACCGACGATTTGTGCACGGCGGGAAGTCGTTAGATCCGGAAGACGGAGGACCCCAAATTGTGGAACGTATTGGAGAAGGTCTATGTCCAACAGTGGGTAGAAAAAGGCTGTTGTATGGTTAGTACGGTAAAATAAGATTTTCCCTTCAATCACTTCATTTCTCAACCTGAAATCTATTTTTACAAGAAATCATTTTTCACTTTTTTATCTTAGAAAACTCTCCATCTCTTTCCTGTCTATCCCTTACATTCACTCCAGTCTTTCATACGTTCAAATCAATCATTCACTCTAATTATCGTTGTTCGTCGTTCGGACAAGCATGCACACTTCCCACACACAACTTACATATTTACACCATCTAGTGAAACCAGCCAGCTAATCAAAAATAAGGCAAAGTGACTAGTTACCTCTTAAAATGTTTTTTCTAATCCCATATCAGCTAATATATGGCAATATATTATAGAAAAAAATAGTACATTTCAAAGTAAAACCCAAAATTTGATGCCCAAAGTGGTGACGCCATATTGGAACGTTAGTGACTACAAAAATAACTGCTCAAAGAGTGTGAAATTTTTTTCAGCGATCCCCCATAGAGGTCGCTATCTCATTTAAATTTCTACAAAACTATCAACATCAAAGAGGGGGAATGAACTATAGACTTTAGCCCAACATACGCATAAATAAATAGGAGGGTTCAAATCAATGGAATGAGTTTTACGCAGTCTACATTTGATGAGCTGGAATTCCGTTTGGCTGTCGGTTTCCATTGACGATACACTCGTAAAAAACATCTCGTCTTCTTTCTCCTTCAAAACGAGATAACATTTTTTTAACGCCAATGAAAATCGATTATCAAAGATAATGGTATTGATATATAAAATCTGAGACAATCCTAAATCGCCCTTTGTTGACGTGACTCGTATTTGCGATCATATAGTATGATATTTTTAAGGTTTCAAATGAATGGATTTAAACAAAAGACGTACGTATGCACTGATCTGTATAAATGGATAGGCGATTAGTTATAAAACAGCTGTTCCTTCGTTGTCACTTCAACGCGCCTTCTGATGCTAATGACAGTTAAGTCTATTACTATGATTAGTTCGAAAAATACTATAATTTACAGCCTATCCATTAATAGAGGTCAGTGATATTTTCACTGATTTTTTTATAAAAATGTTCAATTTCTCACTTGAAATATAATAGTAGGGGTCGTGAGGTAATCTACACCAGGTTAAGTAGGCTAAAACATTGCGGTTCGAGATATGAGACACTCATGGCTGTTTGCATTATGCATGAATTAGGCTGCGATTTATACGCGGTGCGACACCAGCGCCGCCGGGGTCGGACCGCGACATTAGGGAATTAATCATGAGTCCTATGGTATTAACATAAACAACCCTCGTCATATTGTGACTTCATGTTGGACTGTTCCATTTTGGTACACATTCAATGTACTGGAATGAGAAATGATTTGGCGTGGAGAGAGATTTATATAAAAAGATAATATGGAGTACTTACTTTGTTAAGTTTTAACAGATTATAGAAAAATCCAAACAAAACAAATGGAATCTTCCAATATTTTTGGCGGTTTAAAAACGTTTTGGCAAGAATAACAAATTAATAAATGACCCGAGTTCTATCATTCCAGATAATCGACGATACAAAAACAAATTGGCAAAGGACCAGTAGATTGACGTCAAAATGGAAAACAAAATCCAAAGCTAAAACAGAAAAAAAAAACATATTTGCCTTTGCCCATTTTTCGGATAATAATATACTGAAAATTTGCTGTCGACTGCGTCTGCGTAGAATTAAAAAAAATGTAAGTAGCCTATGTGTTCTTTCAGACTATCACCTACATCTATACCAAATTTCATCGAAATCCGTTCAACCGTTTAGGCTACAAACTCTAACATACATCCATCTAAACTTTCGCATTTATAATATTAATATGAAGTATGATTAGCTGTCGTCCGCGACTCTATTCTCGTTGTATTAAAAAAAGTAAGCATATTTTGTGTTCTTCCAGACTATGCTCTACATCTATGCCAAATTTCATCGAGCACCGTCTAGTAGTTTAGCGGTAAACTCTAACAAACATCCATACATCTAAACTTTCGCATTTATAAGTAAGAAAAA
>LD688964.1:1079657-1097383 GCA_003118335.3 Papilio memnon
TTTATGCCAAATTTCATCAAAATCCGTTCAGCCGTTAAGGCTACAAACATCCATCCATCTAAACTTTCGCAGTATACATTGTGTTTATTATTTGACAGTTAAAGAAATCTAACAACAAGAATGACTTTAGTTATGTCTGTACACCGGTAGAGGTAGGCCTAGAAAGAGATGGATTGCGTGAAGATGACGTGATGACAGGAGTGACTGAGATGACGGATGATAGAGTTATTTGGATGAAAACTTGCGCCGATCCTATGGGAGTAGGGTAAGATAGGGGAGATGATGATTTATATCATGTAATGTGATGTGCAGGTGATGAACATAACTCGTTCGTTCGGTGCGATGGTGATAGGGTCTATGCAGGCGCGGCCGGCGGGCGGCGCGCGCGTGCTCGTCGACAACTTCGCCTCCGCACTCGACTTCACGCGCCGCATGCCGCTGCTTAACAACAAGCGGGTATGTTCTAATAATCCTACCTACCCACCCTAGTTTTAAACAATTTATTTAATTGTAACTAGCGATATCAATTTAAACATTCCACTACAGATCTCGCCAGGAATGCGCGCCAATGTCCAATGCCTAATGTCATTGACATCTGTCAATTAGAGATGTGACGTCTATGCCAATCATCTATAGTGTCGTGCCAATTCTACAGCCCTGTAGTAATTTTCTTCTTAACACTAGTGAGGACAACGTTTTTTGGGTATAAACTTTTGTCCGTCACTTAATCTGTGTGCAATTAAAAAATAGCCTATGTGATATACTTTTTGTATTTGTACATCGACATCTGTGTCGTCAAAACTATTACTACTTTATTACTAATTACTACTTATCTCCAACAACATCCATCCAAAGCTATTTACTATATTATAGTATGAAATGTGAAGTATGATGTAATATAAAAGAATCTGGCGGTGTTTTATCTTAAAATCTAGGCGCTCGAACGTTTTGTACGAATTAAGATAATAACCAATAAACTAACTTTTCAGTAGTACATAGCTAATTGATTTTTTGCTTGCGTAACTTTATTTTTTAAAAATGGCGATGTTTTCTTTTAAGGAAAGTTATATTTTCGTAAATGTAACACCGACAAATTCCCTGATTGTAAACCGTGTCAGGTGGCGGTGCTGGTGTCGGGCAACGGCAGCAACCTGCAGGCGCTGGTGGAGGCGGCGCGCGAGCCCGCACACTGCATGTGCGCGGAGGTCGCGCTCGTTGTCTGCAACAAGCCGGACGCGTACGCACTCAAACGTGCGGAGGCGGCGGGGATACCGGCACTGGTATCAACCTAGCTTACACTTAAAAACTCTTTCAATACAGTCTACACGTTTCTGAGATTAATAATTTATAATTTTTTACGCTACAATTAGCTGATCCTGTGTTACTTCATCCGCTTGATATTAGAAAAACTGCATTTTATTGCTCACATAACGTAAAATTCAATTCCAATGTCAAAAGTCAAACACATCTCAATTCTCAGCCAACGACAACGATGTTAGTTGCCATTGGTTGTTTGAGTTACCATGGTAACCTTGCTTCTTCGCTGCTATTGGTCTGTACTTTTTGTCCCTTTCCCACATGATGGTTTTATTCAAATTATTTACACTTATGTTTAATACCGTGAAAATATATAGCCTATAGACGCGTGTAGGCTTTTTATTATAAAAATAATTATTTAAAAACTAGCTTTCGCCCGCGACTCTGACCGGGTGAAATTAGTGTCCTTTCACACTAAATTCCACTTTTATACAAAATTTCAACGAGATCCGTTACGCAGTTTAGGCTACAAACATCCATATAAATTTTCGCATTTATAATATTAGTAACATAGTATAGATTGTTTGTTGTTTTTGTTTGAGCTCCTGACCCCAGATAGGGCGCTCTTATGTACTTTTAGATGATCAAAATAGGTTTTTGTAAAAGAATACTAGTAATCCATGACTTATCTTATTTTATTTATGACATTTGACATTTTTCCTCTTATTCTTCATAAAACTATACAAACTCCTTCAACAGTTTTAACATTTGTTATTTTGTATAGGTGTTCAACCACAAGGAGTACAGTTCTCGCGAGGAGTTCGACCGCGCGGTGTGCGCCGCGCTGGAGGCGCATCGCATCGACCTCGTCTGCCTCGCGGGGTACATGCGCATCCTCTCCGCGGAGTTCGTTGAAAAGTCAGTATACACCATTATTATATAAGAGCTGTCGCCCGCAAACTTCGTTAGCGCAAAGGACGTCATTTTGACAGCGCGGAATTTTAAAAAGTAATCTATAATATGCCTATCCATGTCAGCTACCCTCCAGTGAAAGTCCCGTTGGAATCGGCCCAGCCAAACGCGGCTTGCGAACAGAGAGACAGACAAAAAAAAATTAAATGCGATTTTCGTTATCAACAACGCAATCTTCCCGAAATCTGGAATTTTTCTTTTGATATTACAAACAGTCCAATTTTGTTATATGTATAGATTATTTAATATTGTGTTCAGATGGAAGGGTCGCCTAGTGAACATCCACCCTTCCTTGCTGCCGCGCCACCCCGGCCTGCGCGCCGCGCGCCAGTGCCTGGCCGCCGGGGACGCGCACTCCGGCTGCACCGTGCACTTTGTGGATGTAAGTACTAGCAGGGAAACACGCGGTGTCACACTACATAAATATTATTTTTCTTTTTTTTTAAACGTTTCTACTTGTTATAACCGGAATAAAAGTTTTTTAATGACTAAATTCCGCTACATCATAATTAATAACTTTTTGGCAGAGATGTTTTTATAGTATTAAAAAAATTGTCCAATTTGTCATGTGCATATTGCCTTGCTCTTTTCAACTTGCCTCTTACAACTAATTGATAACGCCGCGGAGTTTAAAAGTATTTGTTAAGTAATCTATGTTTTTATAGATTGCGTTTATCTTGAAATTCCTTAAGATTTGTAGATAAGAAGTAAAAAGTAGGTAGCCTATATGATCTTTTAGACTATATTCTACATTTATGCCAAATTTCATCACAATCGATTTAGCCATTCCAGAGATACCTTCTAAGCAACATCCATCCATCTATTAGTAAAATAATAAGAGTAACTTTGCCAGGTATTACATAACTAACTTAACTTTAATGAATTCCAGGCTGGAGTAGACACAGGTCCAATAATAACACAGGAGCGCGTGCCGGTACTCAAAGACGACACTGAGGAGAGCCTTTCCGAGCGCATCCACCAGGCGGAGCACCGCGCCTACCCGCGCGCGCTGCGCCTGCTGGCGACTGGTCGCGTGCGACTTAGTGCACACGGGGAGGTACTCTTCCACACTTAGACCACACTTACACAACACTTAGCGACTCGCACTAAAGTACAGTCGCCTTTGCTCGCAGTCTAACAGTTACCAAAAAATCTTACATTTCACAACTTAAAACGCATAGGAAATAGCGGTTCGACTTCGTTACAAGCGTTGGATTTATAAAATAGTTTTAAATATAGCCTATTTACTCAATTATATTGAATTTTTAACTATGAATTTTTGAAATCAGTTCAAAACTTTTTGACCTGCAAAATACAAATCTCTACTCTTTACCATGTATAGATGAACAATTAAATTATCGACAACATTATTATGGAATAAGATATTTTAGCATTATCCTTTTAATGTCACAGACAGCGAAGCTCACTGTACGTATATTGTTTATAGAAATAGTGACTAGTCGCTAGTGGAAATACAAGAACTTGAATTTATACGTGTCCATACAAATTACACGAAAACAAAAGAATAAGTTAATTTAAGCTAAAGTCCCATATTTCAGCATTGTTTAAAAAACTAGTGAATAAATTTTTCAATAGTAAATGGCAACTAAAAACATTTATTATTTAATTAAAAATAAATAAATAAATAAAATGTTGCTTTGTCTTTTACAATACGATAAAAAAATCGTCTATTTTATAAAATACATAATATGACATTTTAAAAAAATCACAAAAAAATCTGTTTTTTGCTCAAGAAATAATGTCGACTTATAGATAAAAACTTACGACTGTGCCTATTCTCTGTGCCTTAATAGTAGTGAAGTTAGAATGTTCCTATCATTATAAATAATGAATACAAATATCAAATATATATATTTTTTTAATTAAATATTAACACATTCAATGCTAATACGATTATTACAGTCTTCCAGTATACATACATGCGGAATTCTTTCTGTTTAGCTTCTAATAAAAGTCCGATTCCTCGTATTTATGTATTTATTTGCTTTAATATTACAAATTACAATTTAAGGTCACGCTCACACACCAGTCGTCTTACTTTCCGATCTGTCAGCTGTCAAACTCCCCTCTCACGTCCTTCCCCCGCAGATGCGTTCCGTTTCACACCATTGTCTATCGTTTTATCTTCCATACATACATTTGAAGTAGTTTTTAATGTGTCGGAATAAAATGAACCTGCGTTTTTTGTGGCATTGAATGTGTTAATGGGAAAATAGCTTAGACTTTGTTAGACTATGATATTGTCTTCCATAAATGATATTTTACAATTAAAACATTCCACATGTTTTACGAAAGACTTTATCCGGCAATTTATTATTGCGTTTACATAAATTTTGTCAACAAACGAACTCGAATAGTTTCCTGGTATGTTAAGTAGATTTAATTTGTTAATGTATTCTAGACATTTTTAATAATTTTAGAGAATGTTTAAATAAAAAGATTTATTATATAATTTTGTTTTATTTATTAAACTACTAGCTTTCGACCGCGACTCCGTCCGCATGGAGTTAAAAACAACAAAAGTGAATATCCTATGTGTTCTTCCAGACTATCCTCCACTTCTATACCAAATTTTATTGAAATCTGTTTACCCGTTTAGGCTAAAAACTTTAACAAACATCCATCCATTCATCGCTGTCGAACGGAATAAATAGTATCCTATGTCCGTCTCCTGGCTCTAAGCTACCTCCTCACCAATTTTCAGCCATATCGGTAAAGCTGTTCTTGAGTTATAAGTAGTGTAACTAACGCGACTTTCTTTTATATATAGAGATATCACAGATTTTTTTTTAATTTAAATCATGTTTTAACTCTAATTGATGTTTTTCTTCTTTTTATTAAATGTTAACAATTCACCTAAAGCATTAAAGAATATTCCAATTATATCGTCATTGTGATCGATTGGTTCTCTTACAAGCTGATCTTGAGATTTATTGGCAACAGAATGTTGTCCATTCTTCAATATATCTTCGCTAATTTTATCAAATTCAACATGAAACTTCTGTTTGTTCATCATTGGAACGATTAAATTGTACATATTGATTTTAATATTTATAGAATCGGCTAAATTTTTATTACTCTCATATATTTTTTCCCATTTAATTTTGTCTTCATCGCTCAACGGATATGGACCTATGTACATTCTGTCATTTTTTATTTCTTCCTTTAAAGCCTCAATGTCTTGATCTATCTCTTTTCTCATTGTAATCCATTCTGGTGTAAAGCCATTGTTTATTAACACCTAGAAAACAAAGAACTATTGTAAAAAATAACAATAAAAAAATGTTTTTTGACATAGGGTAATTTTTCCCCCCCACATATGTGATTTGTATTTATGTTATACCAGCTTTCGCCAGCTACTCCATCCTCATGTAATTAAAAAACAAAAGTAATAAACCTATGTTGTCTTCCAGACTATGCTCTACATCTATGCCAAATTTCATTGTTATCCATTTAGCAGTTTAGGCTACAAACTCTAACAACCATCCATATAAACTTTCGTACTTATAATATAAAATCGGCCCAGTAGTTTTTGAGTTATTTCTGTATATACAAAAATACAAATCTTTCCTCTTTATAATATTAGTATAGATGTATAGCTTCAAAGACAAACAATTTCGTCTTATGAGGTGTTATTTAATATTTTTAATACTATACAAGTAAATTGGCAAATAAACAAGTGACAACTGGTATTCACCAAACTATTGAAGTACAGCCATTTATATTGTAGTCATAAGGATTAATTAGGCTTTCAATTAGTAAAAAGTTATTTTTTTATTAAGGAATAAAAGCCATATTTACCTCATTTAATTTGTGAGTAGTAAAATCAACATATGGATTGGTATTCTGGTCTTTCAATGGTTTCCCTTTACCCGTTAAATTTTCAAACTCCCCTTTAGATATTGATTCCTGTATTAAATCTTCCACTAATCTATCAAAACCGTATTTAGTTTTGATATCATGCTTTTTACTGTAACTCTCCTTTTTAAGTAATGCTTTATCTGAAGCCACCGCTTTAGATATCCGATGCTCCATTACATTTTCTGCAGCCTTTTGTGCTTTAGTTTGTTGCCATTGCTTCTGTCTTTGGAACGGTGTGCCGTAACCTACACCTTCGAAGCTTAGGTATTGACGATGCTGAGGTGCAGTATGCTGAAATTCAACCAGTAAGTATTCGCAGAGTATTTGAAAGACAATTGGAATGTTAAAAAAATTAAAAATAACCTATAAACTTTAAATAGATTTGTATAAAAGTGCAATTAAGACTACTCAGTGTTTTCATACAATAAACTAATGTATATTATCTTACTAATATTATAAATGCGAAAGTTTAGATGGATGGATGTTTAATAAGAGTTTGTAGCTTAAGCAGCTAGATCAATCTCGATGAAATTTGGAGGATAGTCTGGAACAACACATGAGTTACTTCCTTTTGTTTTTTTACATACGCACCGAGTCATGGGTAAAAGCTAGAATTTAATATAAAAATGATGGAAAATATTTCTTATTCTTATAAGGAATATTTTCCATCATTAATTAATATCAAATACAATAAAATGAATATAACATACTTTGACATCATGCACAATTTTTTCCACTTCCTTGTTATTGCTGACTCCAGTGTTATGTTTTGACAGCAATCTGAATGCATTCTCTATAGCAACAAACTTGTCTATATTTGCATCTGGAGACCCCGAGTCTGGATGGTACTTTTTAGCCAACTCAAGGAATGCTTCACGAACATCCTCTTGTTTTGAATTAACTGGTAAGTTCAGTACTTTGTAACTATTCTGTAATTAATAAATCATTATTTTAAAATAGTAGACTAGAATAATACAGTATCTAAGGGTACGATATTTGCTTGAAAGCCCCTAAGTCGTAACTGTTTGGAAATACCGCTGAGGACATAGTAGTTCTCGACGCGGCTATGAGAAGCTATTCCGAAGAAGGTTGAAATGCTAGCCGTCGAGGTAACGACGGAATGTTGTAAAAAATTGTTTGTTACGTAATAATGAAAACTAATAGCTTACTTCAATACTTTGTTTAGAAATGGTTTCAATTCTTCGTCGAAGACAATAATAAATTGAAGTATTTTTTAGACAGCAACTGTGAAACAACGTTTTGTTCATTTTGTAAAACTGCTGCTCGATTGCTAAAATAACAATTTACACTCTAACATTAATTCGAAACATGAATTTTTAATCTCAATATCAATAAATACAAGAATGTGATACGATATATTTATTTTTTGCGATTGATTTGAAAATTGACACTGACATATTGTGATAACACACTGACAGTGACAACAATGTGACAATTACAACAAATATTGACATTTAACAAAGATTATTCCATGAAAAGTTCGGAGATTTTACTACCTAAATATTTTTTTGGAAAAACAACAAAGCACGTAGTAACATTATGAAAGTGGCTGCGATTAATAGATATGGTTCTTGTAAATTCAAAATTATTTTTCAACTTCCTACTGCTGTCACAGCGAATGGTACTTAATCTGACAAATTAACTACTCTTTGATTTTTTTTTGACAGTTCTGTGACAGAAAGAGAGATTTTTGACGTTTAACTCGAGTAAAATGAAATAAATGTGTCTGTGTATTAAATTGTAAAATATCGGTAAAATATCCTATAAATAAGAAACAAATCAAGTGAAATCATAATTATCCTTGTGTATGTGATAAATGTTTTAAAACAATGGCTTTAAGTGTGCAAGACGTCGCTAAACGGTATCCAATTCATTGGCTGGTTTGGAATAACGAGCACCAAGAACTCAAAAACTCCTTGGAAGCTAATAAGGTACATTCGGGATCTCATAATTTGTGTGAATAAAATTTTACCTTCTTGTTACCTTATATTTTTTGTAATGTCATCATATAAATATTTACATATTCCAATATTCTAATTTGAAAAGTACTTAACTAAATGTTGTCTCAATGTATAAGAGTATTGTTAAATTCCTAGATTAGAATTAGAGAAATGATAGATATGTAATTACAATGCAATCATTCACGATCTATATTTTGTACACTAGTAAAGTTTTAAGTGTGAAATAATATTTTACATTACTTTTTTTAAAAGACTATACCTGTACTCCATTTCTTTTAAAAAAATCTTGCATCTAGCAATAGAAATGTACAATGTTATATTTATGGATTACTGTATTCCTGTGTTAATGGGGGAGGGGTGAAGATAAGAAAGCTTTGAACATAATACACACAAAATGACATCACAATATGACTCAGAGAGCACTTTTCATACTGGTCACTGATAACAAGCCATTGAATATAATTAACATACTCAACCAACAAGGTTACATAAATGTAACATGCAACTGTGAAGTATTTATTTATACCACAATGGCTCCTATGTAAATTATCATACACTAGCTGTGGCTTCCGACTTCATCCCAGTGAAATTGAAAAATTATAAAAAATATAACCTGTTTTACTTAGTAATAACATAGCATATAGGTGTAAGAATTTTTGAAATCACCCCAGTAGTTTTTGAGTTATTTCAATACACAAAAATCCAAAAATACAAATCTTTCCTCTTCTATACTAATATTATAAAGAGGAAAGATTTGTACTTTTGTATGTATTGAAATAACTCAAAAACGAATGGGGCGATTTTAAAAATTCCTTCACCATTAGAAAGGTAATTTATCTGTAAGGCAACATAGGCTATATTTTTTAATTACACAGGCAAAAGCACGAGCAACAGCTAGTTATAATGATCAAACATGAAATTGCGTATCAAATACGATAGACAACCAAAATCTATAATTTTCTTTGTAATGTTTATTTAAAATTAAAACAGAAATTGGTATATTAATAAACTTCTTATTTATGTTAAAAAAAACATTAGACAAAGTTGGGATGGCATGGAAATAAGGTTTACACATACATCCTTTTACGTTTTGCTTTCAATAACGATAAATTTTGTAACTTTGTTTCAATCAGGTAAAACTCAATTTTATAAGCAAAAAAAAACTGCTCTCTGAACTGTCTCAACGAACTCTCGAGTTTGACGAGTTCGTATGGATATCAGATACCAATGTATGTAAAAAATAAAACAAAAGGTAGACTACTGATTACTTAGCAGGAATAAGTCTAGTTTCACACTCAGAGATAAAGTGACTTATGATTGCTTAATATGATAAACCCTTATGTTTATTTTGTATAGTGTATCATACATGCTACTAGAAATAAACCATTTTGATGTTTATATGTTTTTATAGTGCAAAGAAACAGCCTATATGCATTATTTTTTAATGTTCTTCAAAACAGCAATTTTGCAACTATTGGGGTTAAAATTTAATTGTTTGTTCCTAACAATATTTCTATTAATTGTTCCTTAAATATTTTGATACAATAGTAATAAAATCCTAGACTAGACCAACCATGTGATATAAATGTAGGTCGTGCATAATTGTCGCTTATTATGTTAATCGGGTACGCGTGTCGCGTGGGAGTCCGTCTGTCGCGGAAGTAAACTTTTTGTGTACGGCTTTGAAGCCTAACAAACAGCCGTGTTTATGATATATTTATAATTGTATTATACAAAGCCATACAAATTGATATGGCCTTGATATTATATTTGATATATGCTCCACGCTCCGAATTTTGTACCAAAAATCGTACGTTATAAGAGGTGTGAGTTTACATTTTTCTTTAATATTAGCAGATTTTTGTTAATTTAGTAATATTTCTTGTACCATTCCAACTAAACTAGATCTTTTTATGGTTTACGACAATAGTGGAATGGCAGAATTCGAACCCTCGACGCAAGAATCACGTGATCAGTAATCCATACTCTTAATCATTAGGCTATTGCTGTTTAAAGCACAATCACCTCTCTCTTTCTCTCATCCCTTTTTATGTATTATACTAGCTGTTCGCGAGCTGCTTCATCCGCGTGGAATTATAGAAATTATTTTATTGTTTACATTTGTCAAATGTCAAAATTCAAATGCACAAATGGCAACTAAGGTCTTTGACATTGACAATCTTGCTTCCTTGATGTTGGCAGCAACTTATGGTCTCTTTCCCACATTAGGGTTTTTATCCAAAATATTTACCCCCTAAGATTAATGACGTGAAAACATATATCCTAAAGCCAGACGTAAGTGTAGGGCTTTTTATTAAAAGAAGAGTTATTCAAAAATATGCTGTAATTCCTGACTTCTTAGGCAACAAAGAAGTGTGTGTTTACGCTTTATTATATTAGTATATATTATAAAGGATGTGACAAAAGAATGTATTTAATTTAAATTCCAATTTGTCCAATATTACAGTTTACAAAAGAAGACATCGAGTTGCGGGACCCTCGCGGCCGCACGCCGCTCTTGCTGGCGGTGACGCTGGGACATATCGAGGCAGTGGAGGCGCTCATCAATGCAGGCGCTGATGTTAACTGCGAGAAAGACGGCTGGACAGGTAAAGAACGAACGGAGTACCGCGACATCTTTTCCGTCAGGAAGGGAGAATTAGTCAAACCTCGAGATCATTCTTTAAGTTCGGTCATTCTAGAGTGACTTAAATATCGCGGATCTCTAAAAGCACTGGGAATTGCAGGCCTACAAGATTTATTTCAAAGCCCAAATATAATTTAGTAAGATTGCCACACTAAGGGAATATTACAGTTATTATTAAGCAACTCCGAATGTAGTCACTTACGCTAAATTGTTTTGATATCTCATTAGATTTTTTCCCATAAGAAAATGTCAAAAGTTTCACGATTGTATTCAATATTTATTTAATACCTCTCAGTGTTATTGTGTCACACAATGCTTTGTGACCGATCGATCGACAAAAGTTTATCTTTTCCCATGTAGTTATCATGATGTTGCGATATGTGTGTATCTATGTTAAATTCTTAATGGGAAAACGTACGCAAAAATGATCGTTGGATAACAATAGACTGATATATGTTTTTTTTTTGGCATAATATGATAAATTAATACCTAAAAAAGTACCTTTCTAAAGCACATGCGATACGTTGCCAGTCGATGGTCTAGGTTTAAGGGGGAAGTAGTTTTCCCTTACCAATCACCTGACGAGTGGCGACGCCTATGTTATACGAAGTAAAATGAGGAATTCACGAGTTGGAGACGTAAATTATGGATGTATATTGTCTTCTCTTTTCTCTTCTTCGTTTAGGCAGTAATTTGGGTTACACTATAATATGGTATGGTTATTGTAGCGGTGCAGGAGGCGACGGCACGGGGCGACGCGGCGTTGCTGTCGCTCGTGTTGGCACGCCGCGACCGGCAGCGGCATGCGGCGCGCGCGGCTGGCGTGCCTGACCTGCTGCGTCGGCTTAGCCTTGCACCTGACTTCTATGTAGAGATGAAGTGGGAGTTCACCAGCTGGGGTACGTGCGTGTACTCTAACAACGCATACACACAATACTGTAGCGTTTTTATAGTATAAGATGACCAACGAGCTAGAGGACACCGGGTTTCGTCAAAATGTCGAAGTGACCGAAGTCAACAGAAATCGCATTTGCAGATGCGTTGCCTAATTAGGCCTCTGGCGCACAACTTGATGGAAGTTAGTTCAAAACAAATGATTCCATCCTTTTTTGAGTGACGATCATATCAGCATCTAGTACAGTTAAAAGTGAGATGTGCTATACTTAGTGTTCGGTTGTTTATTTTAGTGCCGCTGGTGTCTCGCTACTGTCCGTTCGACACATACAAGGTGTACAAGCGCGGCGGCAACGTGCGCGTCGACACCACGCTCGCCGGCTTCGACGATACCACCTGGCAGCGCGGAGAGCGCACCTACATATTTAGAGGACAGGGTACGTGCATCTTCATAGTGTTAACTGCGGCAGCTGACGCGACAAATGATCTTAAGGAGATAGACACTTCGAATCGATCTTACTAATGTTGTTAAGTAAGTTTGCATGTATGTATGGATGTTTTACTAAGAATAGATGTAGAACTGTCTAGAACACATAGGCTGCTTAAGATTTTTTTTTACTCCGCGTTGACATAGTCGCTGGTGCTTGCTAGTAAAGAAATAATTTAAAATATTGTTTTGTAAATGTATGTGTGTTGTGTAGGTAACCGTGCGAGTCTGGTGGAGCTGGACCACACGCTGGGCACGGCGTGGTGCGAGCAGCTGGACGCGCGCGAGCCCGCCGCGCACCACGCGCCGCCGCGCCGCGCGCTGCTGCAGCGCCTCGCCGCGCCGCTCGCGCTCAACTACCTTGACACTGACAAGATCAGCTTCGAGAGGTACGCACACCACTGTGAACAGCTTACACACGCACTCGCAAAGACAAGCACGCACCCGCAAGTGCGCACGCACGCAACCGCAACACGGACGCAGGCACGCACACAACACACAAGTGTTTCTACAGTAAAGAACTTTAGTACTAACTATTTCCAAATTATATTACAGGAACAAAAGTGGCATCTGGGGTTGGAGACAGGACAAGACGGAGACGGTGAATGGCTACGAGTGCAAAGTGTTTAGCGCGAACAACGTGGAGCTGGTGTCGAAGACTCGCAGCGAGCACGTGCCGCGCGGAGAGCGCGCCCGCGCCACGCCCCGCGCGCCCCTCGCCGGCCTGCTCGCCCTGGCCGACAGGGAGGGCGCCTCACCCCTGCTGACGCCCGAACAGGTACACCCGCCTCGTGCTACGCCCTTTGCGCCCACTTCTGTAATCATGACACCGCATGTTTTCGCGACTGTACTTCGCACTCGTTAGCGTGAAGCGGGAATACATTAATTTTATTACAGCGCCATCTGTTGCTACATTGTTAAAACAATTACGTCTAGTTTGGGATTTACCTAATGTTAATCAAAAATCCTTCCTTCCAGGAAGAAGTAGAAGAAGAGCCTCACACGAGTAGATCGTCAGAAGAGGTGAAGCCAGTGACGTGGAGTGAGTACTTCAGCTCCGCGCCGCTGGATAGGGACGTCGGCCGGCCGCGGGAGGTCACCACCAAGGTGCAGAAGTTCAAAGCCACCCTCTGGCTCTGTGAGGACTACCCGCTTGAAGTAAGACATGTAATCACTAATTCTACTCTCTTCTGTTCTTTGGGTTTGTTTGGTTACAAAACTTTATAAAGCTTATTTTTTGCTAGACCATTCTTTTTTCTTTTGATATTTGTGAAGCGAATACAACCCATTTTCTCTTAATTTATATTTTTTGTTATTTATCGCTCATCATTGTTTAAAAAAAACTGGTAGATTATAACTAGTTGGTTATAAACCACTCGTATACAACCGGGTAGGGTTTATTTACCATAGGACGGAACTAAATCTTACAGATTGCCAAATCATTCGAAGCTAACCCTTTTAGGTTTTTATTCATACTTTAGTTTAACTGTCGCACTAATTTATGAACTGAAAACAACAGCACGGCAGCCAAAATGCGTTTATTCGTTGTAGAAAACTGCTCTTAATGGCCAGTAAACCAACTCTTGGTCGTGTTGTTTAATCTTTGACCATTGGTATTCAAAGATTAAGCATTCTGCCATCTTGTTATTTTTGACAGAATCTTTAATCTTTGACCACCAAAGAGTTTGAATAAGCGATTCTTATATCTTAATTCCTTAAAGATAATCACGGTTTTATTGTGTCTTCCAGTTACAAGAACAAATAATGCCGATCCTGGACTTGATGACTGCGATAGCCTCCCCGCACTTCGCCAAACTAAAAGACTTTATACAAATGCAACTGCCCGCAGGATTCCCGGTTAAAATCGGTAAGTTGCTTATAACAGCCTTACTCGAAGTAGTCACTAAGGCTTTCCTTAGTGTTTATTACCATAAATATGTGTTAAGGAACAGCTTAAATATTCAGTAAGCCACAAAAATATATAGAGATTACAGGATACATAAGTTTGAAGGAAATTAAATTATATTTAACTTTTCTTTAAAACTATACGGACATTTAATCAAATGTTTATCGCTGAAAATAAATGTTTATTAGGAATAAGCGCGTCTCAACATTATCTGTGCATTTGTTGTCCTTTTCACACAGCATTCATATTATATATCCGTTCCAGTTGTACGCTCTGTGGAAGGTAAAAAAATACATTAATAGTCACTTGCAACACATCACTGGCTTTTTAGTAGACAGAAAAGCAAAAACCGGGGTTAATATTTTTGACACTTCACGTATTTAGGCGCCTTTTAGGTTATTTTCAGCAAAACTTCTGGAATTAATGAAATATGCCAGTTTATTTAGGCGTTTGCACTATTTGCCTAAAGGCATGTCTTACAAGCTAATTTTAGTGCGATATCTTATATTGAGAGCTTAAATTACGTCGGATGTGAGATGGTAACTAAATGAAAGAGACGAACACTGTTTTTTAATATATTTTATAGCCAATTTTTACATATTATTAATCTTGCTCTGCTTTTGATCTCTTTTTTATGACGAAAATGTACGCTACCGTCTCGTACATAGTGAGGCGCGCTTATGCCTATTAAAGTTAGGATATGTCCACATTAATGCTTTAATAATTACCTATACTTCATTTTTATTTAATTTCACCGCAACGCAGTATTGTGAACTAAAGTATCAGGACTGGTGGCATGGCGCCCTGGGCGACATATCCCTTTAGCTGTAGTACAAAAGGCATAAAAGGGCGCTTCAGGCTCTTGGCCTTTGTAAAGGGCGCCCTGGGCTAACCAAACTCCGGTACTATCAAGGCAATTTGTCGCAGAGATCCCGCTCTTCCACGTGGTGAATGCTCGGATAACATTCGGCAATATATTCGCGACCGAGTCCCCTGTGCCCAACATCGAGTGCATACAGGAAGGGGAGAGACTTTCCTGTATAGTGGACGACGCCTGCTTTGAGATCGGACGCGGGTATAAGGACGCGGCGGCTTCTGATGACAGGATGTCTAGTGGCACTGATGATGATGAGGGTCTACTCCAGTACGCGATACAGCAAAGTCTTATGGAAGCTGGCACACATGATGATCAGGTGACAATGGATGCTTTCATTATAATAGAGTTCAAATTATTAAAAATATCATGTATACACGGGCGTTGCTCCGGTCATGGTATATAAACTACTGCAAAAAACTAAAATACCTTCAATTCCTATAAACCCATATATATATAGATAGGGAAGTCAAAAAGTTATGAGTTTTTTATTTTATTTTTTTTACATCTGGACACACATCTTTCCTTAATTGATCATCGAGATCCATTCAGCCGTTTAGGCTACAAACTTTAACATCCATCTAAACGTTCGCATTTATATTACTAAAAGTGATAATATTAGTAAGATTGTATGTATGTAGGTGGACGTGTGGGAGGCGCTTCGCGGCGCGCGCCCCGCCTCCCCCGCCCCGCCCCGCACACTCCTCACCGCTGAAGAAAGACAACTGCAGAGGTACCTTTGATACTCATCATCATCTCCCCCACCTTATCCTACTCCCGTAGGCGCACCGGGTTCTCGTCCTACAAATAACTCTGTCATCCGTCATCCGTCATCTCAGTCACCCCATCCATCCATCTCTAGGTCTACCTCTACCGGTGNNNNCTTTAATATTTATTTATCTTTAAAATAGGTTAAATGGTTCCTTTTATTTCGCTTTTAATTTTCAGAACGATAAAACAAAATGAATCTTTTATTTTGCAGGAGATGGCGATTTTAGTTGTTTTGATGCCTGCTATTTGTACTAAGTTATTGTGTTATTTGCTATCATGAGCTCTAACTTTAAAATTTAAACTTATTATTTTAACAATCTATAAGTTTGGCTAAGGTATTTACTAAATCACTTTTAAGCTAAGAAATACGTGGTTATGTTAAGTGGCTAATAATTTATATTTACTTTGATTTTTAAGAAATTCTCTCTAGGTGTTGATGTTTTTTTACGCTCGAAAGTTATTCATCGATTTCATGTTCATTTGAGACATGACATTTCTTGATTCTGCTAATAAAATTATTTAACAACCATAGACGTCGCCAAAAGGTGGTTACAGCTACCCCCCCTTCCTCCTAGATACTAATTCTAGTAAAACTACTTCTAATTCATATTAAGGCTATGATATCTTAACTTAACCCTTAATTCGATCATGTATGACGAACAACTAATATAAAAAAAAACTACAGCACTATTTTTTTTGTATTTTTCCAGTACTGTATTGTACTTATTTCATATCCAAAAATACAAACAAAATTACACAAACTCTATAAAATGCTCCATCTAATTAAGGGTTAAGCATTTTTAATAGCAGAATAGAGTGGTATGAAGAGTTGCTAGTGTAGTGTAGAGTAGTGCAGTGCAGTGTACCGCCGCGTGTCTGCAGAGCGATAGAGGCGTCGCTGTCGCTGCTGACGCCGGAGGAGCGCGCGGAGGCGGACGCGATGCTGGCGGCCGCGCTGGAGGTGGAGGTGGGGGAGGGCGAGGAGGCGGAGGCGGAGGCGGACCTCCGCGCGGCGCTGGAGATGTCGGCGCGCGAGCACGCGGACCTCGCCCGCCGGAGGCAGGATGAGGAGCGCGCGTTGGACGAGGTGCTGCGTCTCTCGCTCATAGACAAGTAGCAGCCGTATACAGGTATGGATGAACTGCCTAATACCCCCCACCCCCCCTCCCCAACCGTAACATTGTGCTAAGTTCAGAGCCTTAACTTTAATTAAAAACGAAAAAAATGACTTAAATGCAATAGTAATGTGAATTTACTTAAACATCAATAAAGGTCCAAAAATATCTAATAAAAAAAAATTATCGTTTAGTTTAATTAGCGTGATTTTAACTCCATTTTTTCACTTTTTTTTTTTAGAATTTTCGTTCTCACGTCTATAGTACGTGTTTGGTGTTGATGTTATATACCCTATGACACTCTAGAGAAGAAGACCAATCTAATGACACCTTATTGGTAAAAATCTGTACAGTAGTTTAGCCTGTAGGCTATAACAATGGGGTTTACATACAAATCTTCATACAAAAAAATAAACTTACGAGTGAAAAACACAATTCTTTATAATTCGAAAAATACATGTCATATATTTCAAATCTTTGGATAAACTACTATTTGTATATAAATAAATAATTTCCAGATATCAAAAACTAACGCGTCCACACGTTAGACTTCGCCTTAACGCGCCGCGCGGATGTTGCAGACAGATTTAGTTCTTATATAGAAGGCAATTAGGTTTATTTCACCACGTCTGCGACACGCCGCGGCGAGCCCCATTATTATAGAGAATTTTTACATACCTTTTTTGGACCCAATATATTAATTATTGCTGATTGAAAAACCTTTTATTTTTCAATATCTTCATGATCAAATTTCCATTGATTTAGTCTATTTTTGACTATCGAATTTTCGATAATTCAACTTCCAAATTCTCGAGTTCTAACGCATTTTGATTCTTATCGGTAAACTTAATTATTTCAAACGTATGGTAAATAATTAACTTATTAAAACTTTCGTGAGACATTATACTATATGAGTTATAACACGGCTAAACTCACGTG
>LD688964.1:1115117-1125659 GCA_003118335.3 Papilio memnon
GCACGGGGTGGCAACCCTCCCTCTGCTAACGAGGGGTGGCTGTCCCAGCAACCCCCGCCCCCTGTGCGTGTCACTAAGGGCGCGTTTACATTAACAGGGATACTTGTGGTTTGGGAAAACTAGGCCAATCTGTTTTTGAGGGTTTTGTGTCTTGTAACCAATGGTTTTCGATGTAAAATACATGTTTAAAAATTAGATTGGATTGTTCTAGATCTAGTCATGATTATGCCGTTCATTGAAAAACTCGCCCGGAAATAGGCGTCGCAACAATTTTGTTCTGTCATAAATGTGTAAAACCTTAATGGATATAGAAAATAATACAGACGAATTGAGAACCTCCTCCTTTTTTGACTGACTTCCCAAAAGAAGGAGGTACTCAATTCGTCTATATGTTTTTTTTATGTGTGTTACCCGATAGCTCCGGCCCTGGTGGACCTTTTTTGAAAATTCTTTTTTATCCGAAAGGTAGTGCTTGCAGGTCCCATTTTTTTTGGAAGTCTGTTAAGAGCAGGTGCACACTTTTGGACTAAACTATCGCACAACTGTTGTGCGATTGTCGATTGTTTCGAGGTCCATTCAACTGTTTAGTTGCACAACTAAAAATCGAGTATTGTGCGCAATCTAATATAAGAATCAAGTTGCGACTAAACAGTTGTGCGATAGTTTAGTCAAAGCTGTGTGCACGCTTTTATTCTGTTTGTATATCAATGTACAACTAGCAATTGGATATTATTTTCCAAAGTGGATTTTTCCACATTTCAAACGAAGTAAATAAAAAATAAAATGCAATTTGAATATATTAATATTCTTCAACTCGTTAAAAGTTTCCAGTTGTGAATAAATTAAAGGTTTTTTTTATTTCACATTACGACAAACTATATTAAACGCAATCAAGCGGCCGTATTGTAACGCTTGACAATTTTAATTTTTAACAAAGATTTAAGTCAAACATTAAGTGTGAAAAGGAGTTAGGAAAAGGAATTTAAGTGAAAAACGTTTTCTAGACATTTAATAACTCCTACTTTTCACTTAACATTCCCGTTTTACTCTCTGATGTCTATGAGACACACTCCTCTTTATTCATTCAAATATCAACTTTAAACCCTTACTTAAAGCTTATCCTAACACCGAATTTCTTCCTGATCTCCAGTACTATCGATACCAAGAAAGTAATAAGATTGTATGCTACAAAGGCAGAGGAAGACAGAAGAAAGCATAGTTCGGTTTGTGTGAAAGAGGATATGCATAAGAATGGAGTGAATTAAGATAACTGAGAGATGTATGGAAAAGTACATACTAGAGAGAGTACATAAAGAAAAGGGGACTCTGATTGGTAAAGTTCAGCTATGATCTTCGCTTTAAAGTCATATTAGATGTGGAAATACTAAACCTTGTTGTCCAGATATAACATAAAACAATTTGAAATCGCCGCCGGGCGGTAACTCAATTCGTCCATTAGGCCAGACAGGGCGGTGTTAATGCGATTACGAGGCGACACAGCCGCGGGTGTGCGCTTACCTAATTACAAACGCTAGTGACGGAAAATACCTTTTCTATGTTAAAAATATCTTTATTTTAATTTTGCAGCTAAATGAAAACAATACTTTTTTTTAAATAAGACCTCTAACTTACACAGTCTAATTAGTCTTAATTGATGCTTAGTATACGAGGCCCTCTAAGAAACAATTTAACAACTCTAAGTAAGGAACAAGAGATGATTTGGTTTATTTTTTATTCAATTAAAAAAAATCCGAGCACAACATACATTATCTTGACTTAGGACTATATACAGGGTGGTTCAATAAGCCGCTAAAGTTACTATCTAAAGCTGTGTGCTGAGCTAACAAAGATCTTATGTCACAGCATCCAGAGAGCAGTATAAAGACGGTAACCCGATAATGTTGGGAGGGGGTTGTATAACCTCCCCTAACATCTACTGACAAGGCTAGTATGTACTCATACTAATGACATAATAGGAAGCGGAAATAAGAAAGTAACAAAATGGTTACAAATGCTCAAAGAGGATATGTAAGAAGTGAGTTCAGTTAGAACGACTAAAAGCGATGGGTGTAACAACAAATGTTAATAAACAATGAATGGACGATATAAGCATTTAAAATGCATTGGTACCGAAGTTCTATATATGCTCTTCTAGAAGCACTTGTACAGGTCAAATTAGTTAACACGTTAAATGATGCCGAATCGCCGGGACATTTTGAAACGTAAAAATGGTAGTAGCATTTAATGTGTTAAGGACACGATGACCTCCCAATCTGCTAAGACAATAAACGCAGTAACATTTAACACTGCGGTGACCCTTGACATAAATTATAACTGAAGAATGTCATCCAAGTGTAATGTTTATCTACTAAATCTTAATTAAGTTGTAAATAGAATGTCAAAACAAATATTGTTTTTTTTAAATCTAAAGCGTTAGCCAGGAAGAATAATTAAAATCAATAAAAACCTTATTTGAATTTCAAATTGATAACAACGCCATCGATCGCAACAATGTTTAGTTTATTTACTAAAAACTTTTGAAATTAAAAATTACATTTCCAATCTTATTTCAATTTATATTACAAGTTACATAACTACTACATATCGAGCCTCGTATGTAAGACGGTATTGAATCAAACCTTAATTGCTAGGTATTGTCTGGATGTATACGTCCTCCGAGAGACATGTCACGTGTAGGTAGAATATTAGATCGGGATAATGGAATCCCGGGAATTACGTGCTGTACGTGCACACTGACATAAACATACCTACGTGTAGATTCTCACATAATAACTAATAACCTAATTAGTGAAAAACCTTTCACAGTTATAGCCGTAAGTGTAAAATAAGGGAGACTCTTAGTGGGGATTCGGAAAATTAACAATAAGCGACTGTTCTCTGTTTATTCTGCAAGTCCAAGAACACACCTGCCACTGGCCCACTTGCATACAAGCTAATTGCACGTACCAACTTGCAGGCATGTAAACACTAACTGACATGCCAGCAACCTTCGAGTAGCCAGCACGTATATACAATTTTGTAGAGGAGATACGAAGCTTGACATCTTAGATACCACGTACCAGCGCATGCAAGGTGCTTCTCCATTTAACTGGAATATATTTCCTATTGTATTTTGAATTTGTACCCTTATCCCCACCGGGTCAAATTATTTTGTAGGGCTATCTTTGTTTGTTTCTAAATCAATTCATCACTTAGAGCGCGCACACCTTCAACTAAATTATCGCAGAACTGTTTAGTTTCGCTTTGATTCCCATTAGCTTATATGGAGGTCACACTAGCTAGTCACACTTGTTTTAGTTGTGCAACTAAACAGTTGAATTGGCTACGAACAATCGACAATCGCACAATAGTTGTGCGATAGTTTAGTCAAAGGCGCCCGCTATGCTATTGTTCGTTCTGTTATTTTTTCTCCAGGGCAACGTACGGTTGTCAACATTGCTTAATATAAACACGAATAACTTGTTAATGGTAAACACAATGCTGTTTACATAACGGCTATCGAATAACAGCGATGCTTAGGGCCTGTCACACCAAATTGTAAATTGTCTGATAACAATCTAAGGTGTAAAATCATCATCACCAGCTCACTATACGTCCCCACTGAGGGCCTCGGAGCCTACCCTATGGTTAGGGGTCAACTACGCTGGCCCAGTGCGGGTTGGTTGACTTCACACATATCTTTGAGTTTTTTCTCTGATATGTGCAGGTTGCATCACGATGTTTTCCTTCACCGTAAGAACGTCGGGTAGATTTAGTTTTCTTTGGTTAAATCCATTTGACAGGTTGTTATTTAATACGTGAAGCGGAGTTTTATATCCCTTTTTAAAGAAATTAATAATATGTAGTTGTTTTAAATTGTTTCAATTATTTAACAGGAAAATAAAACGAAATAGTTCATTTTATGTTTTCGTTTTAGTTTTTCAATACAAAAATGTTTTTATAAATATTTCGCTAAACGTAAATATGCGGTCGAACACTTTCCGAAAGTAATTCTCTTTTCGGAACTATACATGCAAAAATATTCACCGTGCAGTTTTTGAGAATGTATGCAAAATGGAATTTTTAATACAAGTACTCGATCGTACGTTAGGGTTGTACAAAAAAGATATCTATACTAATATAATAAAGCGTAAACTTCTTTGTTGCCTAAGATGTCAGCAATTACAGCATATTTTTGAATAATTCTTTTATTAATAAAAAGCCCTACACTTACGTCACGCTTTAGGCTATATATTTTCACGCATTAAACTTAGGGGGTAAATATTTTGGATAAAAACCCTAATGTGGGAAAGAGACCATAAGTTGCTGCCAACATTAAGGAAGCAAGATTGCAATGCTTTGTCATCATGACATTTGCAATTGATAATTTGACAAATGTAAACAATAAAATTAGATATTTTCACGTGGATGAAGCCGCACAGGAACAGCTAGTTTTTTGATAAAGCAAAAAATAAAACAATTACGAAATAAATCTTCCTTCATTTCTCCTTACTGTGAAACATTAGGGTTGTCAAAATCAACATCAAAAATCTATTATACTAAAACTAAAAACGATATTAAAACTATTCAACCATATTCAAATACCACTAGGGAAGTTAACATTTGAGATACATTTCGTATTTCAAATGTCAAAACGTCGAAAAACAAATCAGCCCCACCCCTAGCGTCGCCCGGGGCGTGCACACACACGGAAACTAATATTAATGACGTCATGTCATGTCAAAAAATTCTCCTGGCATACCCGTCGCAAATTAATCCGGACGAGTTTATGGGTCACGGAGCGTCGAAGTAAACACGACCCTAACACGAACGCAATTAGGGTTACATTCCCTTGCGGCGTGTAACGTATATTACGTTAGTATAGGAGCCGGCTGTGATCGATAAGGGATTCTATCTGGAATGGATGTTCAGTGTACGGTCGGCGACAGCTGTTGTGCAGCGTTCGACTCACAGCACTCTGTGGTGTGTGTTATCTGTTTTCGACAGGGTACCTACTACGAATCTAGTAAATCTAAGGCCTAACTGATGACGTAATTGTTCAGTGTTCTGCAACTGTCTAAAAATAATTTCTTTTATATTAAACTTTTCATTTACACACTTACAGTTTGAAAATCGACAATTACGCGTACAGTCACATTTAATGATCAGAATTTTATCACATGTTCTTGCATAAAAAACAAAATATGGCGGTTATAAATTCTCATCGCATTTGCAATTTCGATACGTTCACTGTGGAGCTGTCTGTGTGCATTTTATTGAGAAATACTTAACGTTACATTCACTAGAAACAGTAGCTTTATTGCATTCCATGTTAGAACATACTAGAACATAACCTCAAATAACTCACTTTAACAAAACAGATATTGTTCAATTGATTCGTTTATGGATCATTATCCTTGAGTTCCGTTTACTTAAAAGACCAAACTGTCGCACTCACAGTCGTTAAGCATTCCCTTAGGCCTTAGTGTATTTGTCATACTAAACCAACACCCGCAAAGTAGTCTTCGTTAGTTTATTTCACGCTAAGAGCCTCCCTTAGCGCTCAATTGTCGACTAAGTACAGCAATAAAAAAGTCCTTTAGTAACTATTGAGCGAGTCTGATGAATGGAACGAATTGAATGAAAAATTCTTTTCATTTGGTCATATGAAGTGAATTTTCCTAATATTCTTGACTAGCTTACGCTCGCGACTCTGCCCGCGTGGAATAAAAAAAGTAAGTAGCCTATGTGTTGTTCCAGGCTATGCTCTACATCTATACCAAATTTTATCGAGATCCGTTTAGCCGTTTAGGCTACAAACTCTAACAAACATCCATCTAAACTTTCGCATTTATGATTAGTATGAAATATAATAGTTTCACCATTAACCTAAAATGTGTCGGAACTTTTTTATTTAAGTAAAGCTAAGCTGAAAGCACTTAATAAGTTATGAGCCAACTTGAGCGTTTCAAGTAGCGAATAAATGGTTTTGCGACACGAATGTAATGTTGGTTTTTCACTTGACCCTAAAAACATACTCCTAAATTGATTTTAGATTGTTTACGGAAAATGTATGGGATATTAATTGATTGATATTATTCAAGTTGTTTTTTTTTATGTGATAAAAGAAAAAAAACGAGAAAAGGGCACTTTTATCTACCTTAAAGATTTTATTGATTTCTCAATTACGTAATATCCTATTTAACATTGACATTGACAAGAAAAAGGGTAACGAATGCTAGATAAATTGTTCATACATATCTCTAACTAGCTGTTCCCGTGCGACTTCATCCGCATGAAATTATAAAAACGTTATTGTTGGTTATTGTTAACATCTGTCAAATTCTCAATTGCAAATGTCAAAATACCAACTACCTTACTATGGCAATCTTACTTCCTTGATGTTGGCAGCAACTTTTGGTCTCTTTCCCACATTAGGGTTTTTATCCAAAATATTTACCCCCTAAGTTTAATGGCGTGAAAATATATAGCCTAAAGCGTGACGTAAGTGTAGGGCTTTTCATTAAAAAAACAATTATTGAAAAATATGCTGTAATTGCTGACAACTTAGGCAACAAATAAGTGTGTGTTTACGCTTTATTATATTACGAGTAGTATAGATGTACATGTTATGCGAGGAGACGATGGGGACATAAACCAGAAAGTGTTAAGAATGAATGTGGATGGCTACAAAGGAAGAGGAAGACCGAAAAAGTATGGATGGATTGTGTGAAAGAGGATATGCTTAAGGGAGTGGATTCAGATATAACCGCTGATAGAAATGTATGGAAGAGCACATACTGTGCCGACCCTCTTTAAGGGCAAGTTGATCTCTTGTGAAACGTGGAACCTTGCTTACTAAATACATTAAGGGAATCCATACAATAATAATATAACTTTACGAGGCTTTCGCAAATCGGATTAACAGTAAATAACAATACTCAGAGTGCAAATGTTATTCAGCAGAATTATAAGTGTTTATTAATTGTCTATGAACTTGTTAAAGTTATAGGTAAATATGTCAGAGAATAATGAATTTTAAACCGCTGTAGTTACATTTACAAACATATAAATGTACAAATAACAAAGTTTATCTTGAATTACCACTGTCCAAACAGATGGCCCAAACATATCGCCATCCCTTTTATTCTCTTTGCAAAAACTAGATAACAATAGGTTTAATAACTTAAAGAAACATTGAGTTAGCGATTTTAGAATAGCTATAAAATACTATATGTTGCGATAGCTTATCTCTTCTAGACATTTAAGATCACTGCTGTTCGCGCATTGGCAGCAACTTATGATCTCTTACCCACATTAGGGTTTTTATCCAAAAGTTTTAACCCCTAAGTTTAATGGCGTGAAAATATATAGCCTAAAGCGTGACGTAATTGTAGGGCTTTTTATTAAAAAAAGAATTATTCAAAAATATGCTGTAATTGCTGACATCTTAGGCAACAAAGAAGTGTGTGTTTACGCTTTATTATATTAGTATAGATATAACAAGATGTATATATGTAGATAGAATTAATAGCATTGTCTGAGCGAGCATTAAGCGCGCGTTACCGGAAACGGAAACTGTTTGTAATGCAGATGCCTTATCTAAGCCCGCGGCATTTTGTGAGATGTACCGGATGGCGTACACGGTAAGAGCGGTAGCGGACGCCAGCCGTTTATGTCACAAGCGGTAGCGGTAGTTCCAACTGTCGTCGTTAGCAATAGTAGGAATAGCAAAAAATCTCAAAATGTTTACGAAAACGCACAAACTAATATTCAATTGAAGAATAATCTATACTATCTATACTAATATAATAAAGCGTAAACACACACTTCCTTGTTGCCTAAGATGTCAGCAATTACAGCATATTTTTGAGTAATTATTTTTTTAACAAATAGCCCTACACTTACGTCACACTTTAGACTATATATTTTCACGCCAACAAACTTAGGGGTAAATATTTTGGATAAAAACCCTAATGTGGGAAAGAGACCATAAGTTGCTGCGAACATCAAGGAAGCAAGATTGCCATAGTAAAGTCATCGGTATTTTGACATTTGCAATTGAGAATATGACAAATGTAAACAATAAAATAAAGTTTTTATAATTCCACGCCGATTAAGCCGCACGAGAACAGCTAGTTTAATATATGATGACTGTTAAGTGCTATTGACAGGAGGATATTTTCGCAAGGTATCAGATTATCGCATTTTAAAGTGTAGAAATACACTTAATTCGATTGTTTTGTTTCATTTCGAAATCTGATGTAATTAGTTAAGGTTTTTGAAGATCATGAACTGATTTTCTATTTGTTTGCTGTTTCTTATTGTCGTGGACGGTGTTATAATTGAAAAAATTTAATTAAATTTAACCCGTATACTCTAGATCCCAGTTCAATTAACCCAGTTGTGTGGATAGCGCGGGAACTGATCCCCAGTCTGTTAGCAAAGCCGCGGCGTTACCACACTTTGATCCCTATCGGGAGCGGTTGGATCCCGCATTGGTCGCTCCCGCGGGATCAATACCCGGGATCCCGGATTGAAGGGTTCAGTTATTCATTGAATTGGATACATTTGTTATTTTAGTGGATTTCGGTTGTTGGATAGTTTTAATGGATACAATGGAAACGTAATCTTATAACACGTTATGTTTTATTTTGTAACTCTTGAATGAAATAAGCTATTCTAATCTTACTAATATTATAAACGCGAAAGTTTAGATGGATGTGTTTGTTAGAGTTTCTAGTCTAAACGGCTGAACGGATCTCGATGTAATTTGGCATAGACGTAGAGGATAGTCTGGAAGAACACATAGGCTATACTTTTGTTTTTTTAATTCCACGCCGACGGAGATGAGGGCGAATGCTAGTGTAGAATTATTCGCAGCCTACATCCATCTTAATACTCCGTAATTCTGTATAAATGTTAAATTAATTATGAATGATGTTCCCCAACGGTTCACTAATAAAAACATTATCTCTTGTTGCTCAAATTAATATTAATAACATCTCCCAATTAATCTCGATCTTTGATAACGGTAAAGTTTTTTGTTGTTTTTTTTTGTCATCGGTACAATATCGACTATCGATTTTTATGAGATGTTTTTTTGAGATATAACTGTTTCGTTAATTTTTAGATTATAAAGATAACAAATAGTATCGTTTTTTATGTTTTTTAAGAGAAGGGGATAACGATTTTCGATATCTTGGCGTTGATGATTACGGTTTGTCGCAGTAAAGAGTTTTCTAACTAATAACGAGATAGTTTTCTAACTATTATAATAACTGTCATTTACATCAACGGTGCGTTTAAATCGGAACAAAGTAAAGGCTGTCAATTCCAAACAATTGCCTATCTATTTACTTATATCTATGTACGAAAAGGACTTTGGTGACACTTTGACGTTAATAGGAGGTGTTAGTGAGCTTTGAATTTGATTCATGCTCACCGGGTCTGATTTTCTTTTCTGTCTGTACGTCTTATAGCCGGTTTCCCAGCTACATTTAACCATAGGTTGGGTTCGATAACATCATGGAATGCGTTTCCGAACTACTTAACTTGACACTCCGTTGAAACTTAGGTCAACCTAACACTAATTAATCGATAAAATAAATGGAAAACGTAGAAACCCAGCATGAGCGGGCACAACTTTGACTAAGCTATCGCACAACTGTTGTGCGATTGTCGATTATTTCGCAGCCAAATTCAAGTTTAGTTGCCGACTAAAAATCGAGTAGTGCGCACCTCCATATAAGCTCATAGGAATCAAAGCGAGATTAAACAGTTGTGCGATTTAGTCAAAGGTGCATTCATGTTTGTTGAACCCTCACCCATGTATCGTGTCTAATAGTTTTACTGTTAATTGCATTTATATTATTACTGTTTTATTACACACGTCCACGAAAAGCAATCAACTTTAAATAATCAAATAAACCAGTAAATGTATATTGGTGTCCGTTTTAATGGATTTCACAATAAACGTAAATACAGTGATAAAACAAGTCATTTGATAATAACTCACGCTCACGACCTACAGGGGTAAGCAGAGATAATGATTACAAATCAGATGTGACCATTATGTCATAGTTTTTTCATTAAACATATTTGAAACCCCCTTGTTAGGGTAGGCTCCAATCCCCTCAATGGGGACGTATAGTGAGCTGGTGATGATGATGATGATATTTGGAAGTACATTTTCCTATGTATTTTGTATGTAAGCTATTATTCAATAGATACAAGTGTTGTTTGTTAGATTTAAATAAAATTATATTTGATACTAGCTGTTCCCGTGAGGCTTCATCCGCATGAAATTATGAAAACTTTATTTTATTGTTTACATTTGTCATATTCTAAATTGCAAATGTCACAATTACCGTTGCCATAATAATTTTGCTTCCTTAATGTTGGCTTGTAGTTTATGGTCCCTTTCCCACATTAGGTTTTTTATCCAATTTATTTACCCCCTATGCTTAATAGCGTGAAAATATGTAACCTAAAGCGTGACGTAAGTGAAGGGCTTTTTATTAAAGAAAGAATTATTCAAAA
>LD688964.1:1192715-1205127 GCA_003118335.3 Papilio memnon
TTCTAAGATGTTAAAGCGGGCTCTACCACTGTTAATGTGTTCGTAATCGGACGCTTTATAAGTTTTAAGCATATCTCAGGCATACTAAACGTTATTTACTTATTCATTAGTCACTGGTTTATTGGGAATGTTGTTTGTAATACAATAATTAAGTTGGTAGAAAGGCATGCGACCTTGTACGAGGACACACCTGAACATATTTAATACGACCTCGCCATACGGTCGGCTAATTGAAACTCATTGTTTCTTTATGGAATTTATTATTTAGCTCTTTTAGCCAATTTAGACTTTGGGATACATGGCCTTATTATTGCTGTTAACCATACTAAGTTGATAGTCTATCACAAGACTTCTAAGTTTTTTTTTATTTAGTGCGGGCGGACTCGCGGGCAAAGCTAGTGGCATAACTAGTGTATGTCCACTATTTAAAAAATGGCGTATTACAAGTAGAACTATGAGGCTTTAATGACATTTTTTTGATTAAAGCAACAAACTTTAAATATTCTGGAATTTTGCTTGTAACTATAATATTACTGAATATTTCCATTGTCGAAAACTTATTTAAAAAGGCATTTTATTATCTGAATAAATAGACACATTTTCTAATCGCCTCTTTTATCTCTTCCAGGTTCAAAATGAGGGGCTTTAAAAGCCTCGTACTCCTGCAGCTGGTGTACATAACCAGCTGCATGGACCAGCTGCACATCGTTTACGAGTGGACACAGCTGGACTTCCAATTCCCGACTCTGGATGACAGGCATCAGGCGATCGGCAACGGTACCTTCATCCCTGAGAACAACATGCCCATGGGTATCGAAGTGTACGGTGATAGGATGTTCATAACCGTACCAAGATGGCGGAATGGAGTACCAGCTAGTTTAACGTATATTAATTTAAAAGGTAACAGTCAACGTTTTCTCACTTATTAATCATATAGCAGATACCTAGAGATATAAATCAGAACACAGAATCCAAGACATGGTTATTGTAACAAAAAAATTTTACAGCCCGAGAGAGATAATTGAGTTCATGATTCTTTCATCACAAGAAAAAACCACGTGATACAAACCATTTTTGTTCCACGAATTATTATATTGCCTAGGTACTTCCGGATTTTTTACTAAATTATTGCCATTCTCTTGATTAATGACTAAAAATAACATTCGAATAAAACTAAATTGTCAATCGACACGTTATAAGACATAAGGATATAGGCATTGATTTAAAGATGTGATTGTTATATGAAAACAACTTTTATCTATACTAATATAAAGATTTCTATTTTCGTATGTATTGAAATAACTCAAAAACTACAGGACAGGTTTTAAAAATTCTTTCGCCGTTAGAAAGGTAATTTATCTATGAGTAACATAAGCTATGTTTTTTTATAATTTTTTATTTTCACGCGGACGAAGTCTCGAGCAACAGCTATTTATTACTATTTAATAACATTGTAAAGATATGCTGTAAATACGTTATAAGAGGAATGCTAATACAAAGATGGAAAGAATGTAAAAAAATACTGTTATAAGTACTGAATAATAAATATTTACGTCTCTTGTTAAACATTTCATTAAAGTGCTTGGTCCTTGGAAACTACATCTCCTTAAAACTCTAAAATATATTAAATTCTCTATTACTGATAATCATTTACATTTCAGATAATTCAACAGTGTCACCTAAACTGATCCCGTATCCGAACTGGGGGGCGCATATCCCCGGACTTGATGGCAAGCCTGAAATCGTCTCTCCTTTCAGAGTGCGAGCAGATAAATGTAATAGACTATGGGTGGTCGACAACGGGAAGATAAATAATCTAGGCAACGACACTATTAAATATCCACCAGCGATATTAATCTATGATCTAACAACGGATACGTTACTCCGCAAATACGTGATACCAAAAGATCAAGTTAAAGAAGATTCTGGTTTCGCGAACATCGCAGTAGAAGATAGAGATTGTGATAATACTTACGCGTATGCTGGAGATGTTGGCAAAGCGGGTATCGTGGTCTACTCGTGGGCGAAGAACGATTCATGGAGGATATCCCATCACTTCTTCCACCCGGATCCTTTAGCGTGTGACTTCAGCGTTAAAGGTTACAACTTCAGTTGGACGGACGCCATCTTTGGTTTAGGTCTTTCGGGAGCTAATGCTGATAACTATAGTACTTTGTACTTCCATCCGATGGCTAGTTATAATGAGTTTGCTGTCTCTACTGAATATTTGAGGAATCAGTCGTTAGCTGAAAGTAATTTTGATGCGTTCAAACTCCTTGGGAGTAGAGGACCTAATGCTCAATCCAGTGTATCCTTCGTTGATCCGAAAACTGGTGTTTTGTTCTACTCTCTGGTTAATTTGAATGCAGTCGCTTGCTGGAGGACAACCAATAAGAACTACAATATGAAGAACCAAGGTAGAATTTATATGAACGATGAGACGATGATTTATCCGACTGATATTAAAGTTGATTATAACGATAATCTTTGGATTCTGTCTAATAGGATGCCTATTTGGATGTATGGACAATTAGATCCAAATGAAGTGAATTTTAGAGTGTTTTCCGCTCCTGTGGTAGACGCAATAAGTCATACGGCGTGTGATATCACACCTAGATCGGATATACTGGATAAATTCGTTAATAAAATTAAGAATGTTACAAATAAAATTGCTGCAAAAGTGAAACCTAATTCTGCGGCAATTGTTTCACCATTTTCATTGCTTACTTTAGCAGCAAGTTGGATTTTCGCTTTTGTGATTTTTGTTTAGTTTAAAAAATTATTTTTACATGGTAACGTATTGTAAAAATTTCCGAACGATATAAATCACGATGATTTTAATTGTAATTCCCATTTATATGTATACAAAATTAATCAAATCGACATTTAAACAAGATACATCCATTTTCGCATTTTCTTTGCATACGTGACATTTTTTTTTTATGTTTGTTAAGCGACATACACGTATACTCTTGTTCCACAAAATTCTGTTGTCACTGTGAACAGTTGCTTTTAAGGTTATATTTATAAATGCGTTTTAGAAGATGTTTCTTATCATTAGTAATGTTATGAGATAAGTATAGGAAAAAAACAATTCTCAGAAAATAATTTTTAATTACACTGTCAGTTTTTTTTAAGATTTCTTGACCTGGTTACTGATCCTTTAAGCCATCATTGTATTGTACTATTAGAACCGTTCGGATATTTTGCTCAACAATGAAGAAAATAAAACAATTCTTGTTATTTTTTTTATAAAATATGTCATTTTTCCGGTGTAACCGGCGGTTTTGTATATGTACGTTACCGTTCTATTTATTGTGATGATAAAATTAAGTATATAGGATAGACTGTACTTACTGAAAGTTTGTGCCTTAAAATTTTAGAATAGCGTCTCCAAAATGGCGTAGCTATTTGTAAATATGCTGTTATAATGGCTATATTAAATGCTATAAGCTATAGATGACTTTTATTTATAAATGTATAACCGATTACCCTGAATAAAACCACAATTTATACTTCTCGACCTGTAATTTATAAGTATGCTTTCTTGACAGACTAGGTTTACAATTTTGAATGGAAACCGAGATTTTTTTCTTATTTTAAAACAGCGCCCTCTTTTGTCGTAAAATACTCACCTTACCAAAAATTAAAAGAAAATCCTAAATTTACTTCATAGATGGCGTTATAATCATTTTCCATTTTCAAAAAGCTAAAATGTCTCGTATTACTAGAAATTGTTTTCCATCCATCCAAAAAAAAAAAATTACATTCTTTATATACCTTTAATACCTAAGCAAAATGAGATATCTATTGAATTATAACAATTATAATTAGATGAATTTTAGATCCCCTACTAAACCTTATCGTCAAATATTTCACGATACGTAATTTATAACCTAATGAGGGGTAAACAAAAATTTATGTTCTGATACTAGACAAGCAATGCGGTTTTAGCTGCCTTTTTTCATTTAATTAACGATATCAAGACAAGTTAAGAACTATCTAATTAAAACGTTAATAAAATAAATATAACCTATAAAAATGACAGCTAGACGTACACAATCAATAAAAATTGTCACATTTCACTAATGTTTATTTGAAGGATTGAAGGTAATGTTTTTCTTCATTATTAATATAATTAATAATACAATATTAAAAGATTGCACGAACAGATAGACATATGACATTTATTTTTATACATACTGATATCATTTTTGTGCTATCACATTTGAATGAAACATTTATGTCCTACCGCTGATGTACATCAAACGGTCATAGGATGGGGTAAAGTAATATACAAAAAAAATATATAAAATGACTGTAATTATGGACGAAGAGGTAAGCTATTTTTTACTGTCATTTATTACAAAGTGGAATTTTAGTATGTAGATGTGCTGTACAGCATTTTATTTTCATTTCCATCAATAGTTAGTGATAGCACAATAATGTTTTAAAATAGTTATATTAATAAAGTGAGCCTAACTCTTTTAAATTTCAAACTATTAATAATAATTTCTCTCTAAAGGCTGAAAAAGAATTGCGAACGTTTAAGGAGAAATGCGCCAAATGTCTCCGCGGTCCGAATTTGCTGAAAACTTTAGTTGTGGTGGGTTGTATAATCATAGTCGTACAACAGGTAAGAATAATAACATTTACTCATTTCAAATTCAGCCATTTTTCAGTCTAATTGCCTTTAAAACAAGACAAGAGGAAAAGAAATTATCTCCGGAACACATGGTTATTGCATAATTTAATTAATGTAGCCTCTAAAATGTCTCGATTGATTTACAAAGTGCCATCATCACCAGCTCAGTATATGTCCCCACTAAGGGACTCGGAGCCTACCATAAGGGTGACTAGGCCATAGTCAACCACGCTGGCCCAGTGATTGTAGATTGATTTCACACATATATTTGAATTTCTTCGTCGACATGTGCAGGCATCACGATGTTTTCCTTCACAATTATATACATATGAAATTCTAAAATCACATACAATACAAATATACAAAGTATTGGATTTTTATTTCCATTCGTAGTTATATATTTTTTAAAACACTTTTCTAGATAAGTGAATGCGTAAACAAGCTTATGATAAACATACCGGTAGTGACGTACACGCATTTTGATTTCAACAAATCCATTGTGTATCCGAGCGTTACATTCTGCAGGGAGCCAGCTTACAAATACGATAAACTGTTGGTAAGATAATACGAAAATACAAAGAAAATTAAAACAAACGTACAGTCGAGATAATCCGCGGTGTATATATAGAAAAGTTGTCTTGATTCTTGGAACGAGACTAACCTCTACGAGAAATAACCAATTAGGTAACAGTGAGTTGTTCAAATTATAAGAATAAGAACAAAAAAGAAATTAGCTGTGTTCCAAACCATTATTTATGTAAACACATTTAAAAACTGCGAAATATTGGTTACACTGACAGATTCCGTGATTGTACAATGGTAATGCTATCTCGTTCCTGACAGATATCTTTTTTCTCACTCATGTACGAAATACGAACTTTACTTAAAATAAATGTCTTCTATGTTATGATATGTAGAATTTCCTTAGACCGTATTAACTATCTAGAGTACAGTAGAGGATTTTCCCGCTAAGAGACTGATTTTAATTTCTTCTCTTTCTGTAGGACTACGGACTGTATTCACATCCACGGTTCACTTCAACTTGGATGCGTTTCAACTTCTCCGTCAACCAAGATTTCATGTGGGACGAAATCTCGTACAATGAAGGGGAATTCTTCGTCCAATACGGTCTTGAAGGATCACCGGAAAGTATGGAAATGTCATTTAGTAATTTTCATAGAAGAGAAGACAGCAGAATCTTGGATAATTCTAAGACAGTAGTAGAATAAATTTTCAAAACTATTCTGCTGTCATGGGAGATTTCAAAATGGAATTAAAAAGGATAGACGTCATCTCTATTTATAGCCATAAATAGGAGAAAGAAAGACTGCAAAAATATTTAATCAAAGAATAATTTAACATCGATCGTTAAATAGGCATTAAAATCAGACGATAGCATAATAAAAGTAAATCAAAGGATTTGCGTTAAAAATTTACTAGTCGTGAAAATGTCTAATGAAAATATACTTTAAAAAACATCTTTGATTTAAATACTATTACTGTACGTATTTATGTTTGTATGTATTATACAATTAGATTAGATTTCTAATATTTTCTTTATCTTGTTAAATCAATTACTGCTACGCCATGAATTCCTTCAGATGTAGAATTAACCTCAACACTGGGCTTAGTGACTGGGCGCTGTTTCACGCTGTCTCCCAAAGTGCAGCTGCGGCAGGCGTCCAAAGCCTCAGGTTACTCTATCACGCTGCAGCACCGGGACATTGATATCGCCACCAGCTCCGGCGTCTGCCCGCCAGGGTACCACGTCTACGTACACTACACCCGTGAGCCTTTCACTGGTTGGTAATTCAAAACTAAGTAACTCTGACTTTGCCAGTAATGCTGGGTTACCAAATGATTAGTATTCAAATAATTTAACAAATTAAAAAAGTAAAATTTGATCGTTTACCGGAATCATTACATCTCACATTTTAAAATGTGTCAAATTGTTAAGGCTATAGAAGACCATTGAATGGATATATCGAGCATTAACAAGGAAACAAACAAAGAAAAACATGCGTTTCGATCAAGTCCCTAGTTATAATAGTCAATGCAAGAGCCGGCTTTGACTAAACTATCGCACAACTGTGCGTTTGTTGATTATTTCGCAGCCAATTCAACTGTTTAGTTGCACAACTAAAAATCGAGCAGTGTGCACCTCCATATAAGCTCATAGATATCAAAGCGAGACTAAACAGTTGTGCGATAGTTTTGTCAAAGGTGCACCCTCTAACAGCTAAATTACTTGCCTTTTTACTCTATCCAGAAGTAGAAGTCTACAACGGTGGGCTGGTGGATTACCTCTTCCTCAACGCGGGCGAGGCGGTCGACGCTAAGCTGACTGTGGACGAATACGTCAAGTTGTCCAAAGACGACGACCCTTGCACATATTTAAACAATTATAGCGCTAATAATGTGAGTGATAGACGCGGATAATTAAATTCCAGACAAAAAGAAAGCAATTTAGAAAACGCGTCGCATTATTTGTAACTCTACTTAACTAATTATAAACTCTAACTTTATTATTTAGTTACGTTATTTTCTGTTAGTGCACAACGCAGTACGTATGGACCCGTGTGGAGAATCTTGTAGAATGCTCTGGACCCTGGATGAAGAGCAGCCTGCCTCGGTGCAGCAACTACACCGCCATGAGGAATCTTATCAGAGCTTACATCAAGTGAGAATTACTATCTTAAAACAATAAATTCATTACCAAACTAAAGCAACTGAAAATCATTATGTTATTTGCCAACTATAACATTAGAAGCCATAGTCACTTTGTATAGATTTAACATTAGAAATATAGATTTAGGAGTCACTTACTGATTAATAAAAGATTCTGAATTCAGCACCAAGATTCTTTTAGTTAAGTTTATAATTACTTCATATCTTTTCTGGACATTGTTTTCTTGTATAACACATCTTTTCTTCCAGCACATACAAAGACCATGAATGTGATGCCTGTCCTAGATTCTGCAGATCTTATCTCTACAATGCATTTGTTACTGATAGACAGAGTTTCTACGTGTGGGACGCTTCTACAAAATTATGGAGCTTGAAAACTGGCTACACTGCACTACAATCTCAGGTTTGAATCTATTTCGTTCCTGTAATCATTTCGTAATATTCGGAGAACGTGTAATGATGGGATTTCCAAACTTATTTCTTGTAGAACCTTGATCAATGGCTTAATTCACGTAAGATCTTTTCTTTAAGCCGTTCTTAATTCGTTTTTGATTATGTCGCACGTAAGATAACACAATTTCCGAAACTGTTATCTTCTGCAAATCCGTGATAGCTACATTCGGCATCAAGCAGTCCTGTCGGGTCTTTTGTTGACTCCGGGAGCTCTACCTGAATTGTCTGGTGTATCAAAATGAACATAGATTTTACGGCATATTATATTAAGTTTGTATTATTTTCTTTCCAGTTGTACATTCACTTCAACAGCATGATGGTGTCAGTTTATGAGGAGAGGCACAATTACGATTGGAACATTTTCCTTTCCGACCTCGGCGGGAATATTGTGAGTGCAGAACAAGTTTTCATTGTCAAAACATATTAGAACATATCTCATTCATTCAATCTGTGAAAACAAAGACAGCATTATTTTCTCTGTAATAGTTCTGTAGTGGAAACCGACACTTAATTGGTGTACACGTGATGCAAATGAACATGTACAAATTATCCGAGCCCGTGTCGGGTAATTCATGCGGACGGTAAATATTTCGATGGCTTCCATTGATTGCGAATATTTTGGCGAACAGCCAAAGCTCGATACGAAGTCAGCCGCGGTGTTATGTTTTATGAATAACTTCCTATATGGTTATTGCTCGGTTTCTGAAGTTCCCACTTGTTTTGTCATTACCGATTCAATAGTGTTAGGTTGACGTATGTTTCAACAGAGTAAAAACTCAAGTTTTTAATTATTATAATAATTTATCGAACCAAAAACAGTAACGAATGGTTAAACGTAGCTGGGAAACCGGCCATATGTGCGTCAAATAGTTTAGATATCTCACTATTTGAATGGATTTCTGGATTGAGCGGATCTGATTCCAATCTGCAATAGTGCTACGTATTGTTGTGAATTTATTTAATACTAGCTGTTGCACGCCACTTCGCCCCCGTGAAATTAATAAAAATATATATAGCATAGTCACTGATTACGTAGATTTTTAAAGGTGAAAGAATTGTTGAAGTCGGCCCAGTAGTTTTTAGTTGTTCCAATATATGATATACAAAAATACAAATCTTTCCACTTTATAATATTAGTATAGATAACGTTTTATTTAGAACCTCCTTTTAGTTTTCTCTCTATATTTTTATACCTATCAATCAATCTCATTTGCGTCAAAGTGATTTGCTTTGCCAAGAAGTAAAACATTTCGCATATTTGGTCATTTCCGTTTTGATATTGTTCCAATTTATCGACAAAAATAGGCATGTCTTTGAATTATTTTATTTAAAAACAAAGTAACTTATGTGTTCTTCCATAATATGCACATCTATGCCAAATTAGATTGGTTCAGCCATTTAGGCTTAAACTCTAACATCCATCCATATAAACTTTCGCATTTATAATATTAGTAAGATGAAGATTATTTTTTAAATAATCTTTTTATAGCATCTACATAAGGACAAAATTATCCAACACTTGATACTCTTTCAGGGTTTCCTCCTAGGCCTTTCCGTCATCAGCTTGATGTCTATCCTTGGTAGCGTGTGGTTCGACATCATCAGACCTTTCATCATCAAGAAGAAGATAAAGAAAGACATATTAAGCGTCACCAGCTCCACTCCTACTGCTGAAGTGGCTGTCATACACAATAACGCGATTGAGAAGTATAGAGATTGTAAGAAATAACTATATCTTTATTAAAAACGAAATGTACAAATACAATATATAGAAGCATTTATTATTGTTGTTATTTATTATGTAAATTATTAGCACCTTACTAATATTATAAATGCAAAAGTTTAGATGGATGTTTATTAGAGTTTGTAGCCTAAATGGCTGAACTGATTTCAATGAAATTTGGCACAGATGTTGAGGATAGACTGGAAGCACGCATAGGCTACTCACTTTTGTTTTTTTTTTAATTCCACGCGGACGAAGTCGCGGGCGAAAACTAGTATTATAACTAAATGATAAAGTTTAGATAGATGGAAGGATGTTTGTTGGAGTTTGTAGCCTAAACTGCTAAACGCATCTCGATTAAATTTGGCATTGATGTAGAGGATAGTCTGGAAGAACACATAGGGTACTTACTTCTTTTAATTCCACGCGGACGGAGTCGCGAGTGAAAGCTATCAGAAAATAAAAGTTTTTTAAATTCACTATAACATTGGCATTAAGACCATAGACGATAGCTAACATATGATTTTCAAAAATGGATTACAAATATTATTTCTTCGAGTAATGCATGAAATTGTAACTGGCTGACAATCTTGTTTATTTTTTATGTTATTTAAATTGATGACAAACATGTTTGTTTGAAGAAATCTGTATTTACAATCCTTATAAAGCTAAAGTTTAGATAAATTACAATTTCTCAGTTCTATTGAATTTGCCTGTTTGCTGATTGATCTTTGCTCTCGTGTGGATTTCCAGCGCACTCCGCCTGACGTATGCTGACGCTATTGCAATAAATCTGCATTGTCTGTGTAGTACACAACGATCAAAGCGGAACAGAAGCGAAGCGAATATTCATAGCTGTTGCCCGCAACTTTGAATGAAATTAAAAATAAAAAACATAGCCTTTATTACTCACTGATAGCGTAGCTTTTTAATGGTGAAAGTATTTTGAAATCCGATCAGTAGTTGTGTTTTTCAATGCATAGAAAAATAAAAATATATTTTTTTATGTTAGTAAACAGTTAGCAGATAGGTTTATGACAAAACAGTATCTCAAATAAGGCATCTAGGTTATAATTTATCCTCTGATTATGCTGTATGCATAAGTTTCGCTTCGCTTTCGGCTCGCTTTTAACTGTACAACTAGCATTATCTCTTATAATGCGATGGTCGGAATGTATGATCGTTTGGATGAGTCGAATGCTGCGAAATACGTCATCCTCTTCCTGCTTATAATGTTTACTGTGTAAAATGCAGGTGTGTAGTTTTATAAACATATAAGTTCATAATTATTTCTATCTAGTGGTCACAAGTTTTTATTATTTATTATTATAAAATTTTGTGTTTTTAACACGTTTAACACGTTCTCTGCCAACGCGGTCAGTGCTGACCGTCATTAAAGTTTCCGTTTAGGCCTATTACATTTTTTAAATATGTATAAAATTACTGTATTTTTTTTGTTGCTTATATGCTTTTGTTTTCTTTATTTTATTAATTTCTTTCTATGGTAATTGTTGTTTTTCTTTCAAAGTTCCTAAATTTTTTTTAAAGTCTTGAATGAAATGATAAAAATTGAAAATCTATATGTCAACCATCACTGACCGACACGGCCCGGACAGGAAACTTTTTTCTCGGCATAGAACGTGTTAATGCCTTTGTGCCTGTATGCCATGTGCGTCACGTAGTTATCGCAACGGCGGGAGCTGTAATGATGCATAGAAAAAACATAGTCGCAATACACGGCGCGGTCTGTCCGACCTCCCACCTCTCCACGGCGCCGTGTAGTTGGCATTGAATGTGTTAAACTTTTCAAAAAATTATTTTACCTTTAGTAATCTAATCATTGAGTTTCATAGGTTATATTTATTTTGTATTATTTTTATTCCGCATTCACAAAGTCGTGTAAAAGTTAGTCCATCATAAAATGGCACATACAAACATCTTGTGCTATAAAAACTATATGTATGTATGTATGTAGGTTATTAGTAAACGCAAGCCCAGGCAATCTAAATATAGTAAAGGGCCGACAAGGAAGCGAGGTCGCGTCAAACATTTCACAAACATATTTTTACAGTCTTGTGTGAATCAGACTATGCTATTTAGAGTAGAAACTTTACACGTAGGTGTCAACATTCCTTATAACCGTTTCCACTGGCTAAACATATTCGAAACGTACTCTCCCACTCATTCTTTGAGCAAACGGGGATATGTTTTTAGTTATATTGTTTTGATAGTGGAAACGGACCTTAATGTTAATTAACGAAGTAATTCATTCAATGTTTAAAGATTTATGAAGATTTAATATTTTACAAAATTAACCAATTTATCTGAACCCGACAAATGTGAAATCGTCGCTTTCGTGTTTAGAAACAACTACATAAGCTACGAGAGCAGCGTAGCGGTTTTCGCGTAGCAGATCTACGCATATTTAAGCATAATTTGACCTCTCTTATTTTGTATTAAAATAAAATGCTGTCTATCTGAAAATGCTGTAAATTACACTCAAAGAGTAAATAATTTTAAGAAGTTAAAAGGGAACAATCTATCACTTGTTTATGACGTCATATAAGATGAACAATTTACGTCTATTGATATCACGTACGTAATCCGGCTGACCTATCTGTGTAATGTTTAGAAATCCTTGGCAAGGTCAATGTTTGTAATCCAGAATTCTTGGCATTACATTGACGTTACGTTGTATAAAAGCTTACTGTTTTACCCTGAAATATATACACTGTTTAATTAAATAGGTGTTTAAACTCTGCTCACCGCTGGTTGATAAGGATGGACATGGTTATCTTATCCAACTATACTATCATCATCAACTTGCCCTAATCCCTTACGGAGGGTCGGCACAGTATGCTGCTCTTCCATACATTTCTATCAGCCGTCATATCTGAATCCAC
>LD688964.1:1213539-1237635 GCA_003118335.3 Papilio memnon
TTTGATGACTTTTACGAGTAATTATAAAAATATCTTGTCTTTTTATTATTATGAAAAACAATCGTTAGTTAACATTTTTATATTAAGTATTTTCAAAATATGTACCTGTTATATTTTCCAATCGATTAATGTATTTTCATTATAATAAAAAATAATTACTAATATTATAAATGCGAAAGTTTAGATATATGTTTGTTAGAGTTTGTAGCCTAAACTGCTGAACGGATTTCGATGAAATTTGGTATAGATGTAGAGGATCTGGAAGAACATATAGGCTACTCACTTTTCTTTTTAATTCCACGCGGACGGAGTCGCGGGCGAAAGCTAATAGCTTAATAAATACAGCTAGGAATAACAGTTTCGAGTGTTGTTATTTAGCGCTCGTAATACACTTTGTTCAAACTTCAAACAGCAAAGCAGTTACAAATCCGTTTTATCGTTTTGTAATAACATCTTTTGATATTACTTTATAATTATAAATAACTGAATCTTCCTCATAAAGTCTTCTTTAGAGCACGCGCACACTTGACTAAACTATCGCACAACTATTTAGAATCTTTGATACCTACGAGCTTATATGGAGATGCACACTACTCGATTTTTAGTTGTGCAATCAAATTGAATTGGCTGCGAAATAATCGACAATCACACAGCAGTTGTACTATAGTTTAGTCAAAGGTGCGCACTTACATATTCCAAAAATCATACTAATATTATATATACGAAAATTTAGATGGATGTTTGTTAGAGTTTGTAGCCTAAACGGCTGAACGGATTTCAATGAAATTTGGTGTAAATGTAGATGATAGTCTGGAAGAACACATAGGCTACTTTTGGATTTTTAATTCTACGTGGTCGGAGTGGCGCGCGAAAACTATTGATTATAACACCTTGTATAATGTGCGCATTAGTCAGCAATCATTAAAAGTTTCCAGCCGCCGTGGATATTGAAGCTATGACTCACAATTATTTTGCTACGTTGCTCTATAAATAAATACATATTTTAGGTGAGCATTCCGTTGTATAAATGTGCCGTGGACAGAGATTGTAGATAGCTTTAATTCTGTCACAATCAACTGATACTCAAAATAACTATACAAGTATTATTAGAGATACGCCTAGGATTTACAATTTATAACTTTATTTTGGTTTTCATCTTTTCTCTCTCGAACTGGTAATGGAATAAAATAAAATAATTTTCAGCCTGTCCCTGTGATTTTTACAGTATTAGAGTTTATTACCCTCAAGTTGATTTGTGTACGACAGTGAGAACCTACGGTAATAAATGAATAACGCTTACAAAGATGTCGCAATATTTCTTATCCTACGACACTTTAATGTATTATAAACGTATAACTGCACAAATTTGCAATGAGTGATCGAAATGTACAGTCGCGGAATATCGCGGTGTTCTACTTGTCAACAGAAAAATTGAATCCATGTTTTTGATATCAAAACAAACTTCCCCCGTTCTTGAAAATAACCAATTAGGTAGCAATGAGTTAAGTAAACTGGATAATAATGAAATGCAATGAGACGCGTATTATTGACCGAACTTTATAGGTACAAACACATTAACGAATTTAAAAAAAAAATGGGACTCACCTGCAAATACTAACTTTCGGATAAAAAAAGAATTTTCAAAATTAGTCCATCAGTGCCAGACATATCGCGTAACACATAAAAAACATGCAGACGAATTGAGGTACTTTTGGGAAGTCGGTCAAAAAGTTGCGTTCTATTGAAACCTGTTCCACATCGTCGCCTTAATATTACAAAAATTTAAAACCACTGTAGCATTTAAAGGGGAATAACGCAAGATTCCCCGACAGTACTCATCTGGGGCGTGCCTTCCTCGGTACATAACATTTAATAGCATCTATGTTATGACAGTTTTAAGCTTTAAACTAACAGGGTTGTCGCTTTGTTGGTTTCTTTACATTTTATTACTATGAAAATTCACGATGTAATTCGGATGTAGTTGTAGTTTTCCTGTAGAAATTCAAGTAAACAATTTCCTTCATTCACCTCTCCCTCCTATCTTCGAGCTACTTAGAGAAGATTTATAGTGACCTGATGATGATGATCCCTCTCTCGTGCCCGTTGACCTCGGTTTATGGGTAGAACTACATACTTTTTCTTAATTTAAAAAAAATAGACTTTTTTTTATTTATTTTTAGCACAAATTTGGTAAATTAGAATTCGAGTCAAGATGAAAATAATTCGTTTTCAATGATTTAATAAGATATAAAAAATATGTACGAAAATAAGTGTTGAATGTTTACTTGATATTGAATGCGATAAAAAAAACAATTTCAAAGTTGTAAAAATATCGAACATGGAATTGAAACTATTCATAAATCCAGAATTCAATACGTTCATAAATTCAGATCAAACTATTTTATCTCTATTATTTTTGCCAAAAGTTTGTTTAAAACTTGTCTTGAATCTTGAATGAAGTGACATTTTGAAACATGCTGTATAAACAAAACAAAAGGAACTAGCTTACACGTATCAGTAATCTACTCGTGTCTCTGGATAATGATAACGTCTCTCCAATAAAATATTTTTATCCTATTCCTTCCTTAGGAAAAAAACAAAGATAACAACTGTTGCGATGGTCAGGACAACCTCAGTCGTGATTTTCATCAGAGGTTTAGTGACGTCACAGGACGTGAATCAGTGGTTAATGGTTTTATATTCAAAAACATTTTAATCGTCGTCCGCTATTTGTATTCAGTCCCTAAATTATGTGTGAAATATTGAGATCCCCATAAACGTCTGTCACTTTTACTACAGTTATAACTTGACATAGATACCATTCCTGCCCTCCTGTCAAACTTAGGGTTGTCACTAAAAATGACAAAGGAAATTGCAGTTATGTACAATAGACATAAAAATGTATTATTATTTAGGTTTACATGACTTCCTCAATTTAATTTAATAAGATCAATGCTTCATATATTTTTATTACCTTTCGTGGATAAAGTAAAACGCTCTAAAAGTTTATTACTTTTATATCGATAAAATAGTAATAAGAAATATCGTAAAAAATTTCATGTGTATCGATCTTGTATAACAAAATACTGAATGAAAAAACATTCCTTTGCACATAACATTGCAGGTATGTTTTCAATTACCGCCATAATAGTTTAGCATGGTTAATTTTATTTAATAAACAACGATGTAATAGATAACATAGGGAAGAGCATAAAGTTCGAGTGGTGCGCGCTGCGGGCGCGCCGGCAGTGCGGCCCGGCAGAGCGGCCGCTCCAGTGAAAGCCAAGCCCGTCTGAAAGCGTCGCCCGCCCAGCGGCCAGCGGCCCGGCGGCGCGCATCCGCCTAAAATGGGGTGATCGGGCGTCGCGGTGTCGTGTTCCCGGTATAAAAAGCAACCGCGCTCCCCGCCGCCGGTCAGAACGGCTTCAAACGTAAGTAGGCACGCACGTGCACGCCCCGTGCGAATGTGTTATCGTGTCCCGCGAGTGTCCGTGACGTCGAACGTGCCAGCTGATTTGCCGATTGGATTTGGATTTTTGTGCAAGTGGTCTCTCCAGTGGATACCGTTTGTTTATTGATCGATGGTGATGGTTGCGCGTTGAGTGTGTACAACAGTAAAGGAAATAGTAAATATTACCTACGAGTTCGAACCGATTATCGTTCCGCCCGGACGCCAGTAACCTTAACACAACACGAGACACGAATAACAACAGAGGTACAGTCAAACATTATACTCTCGATTGAACAATTGATTGAGCGAAGGAGGCGGAACGACAATCGGAATTCGAATTCATTAGCCATTGCCATAAAAGACAATAAACAACAAAGCACGATCGAGTAAATCCGCTGGCAGTGTTCCAGTGTGCTCCAGTGACGTAATATCCGCGTAGAGCCGATCGGGATAGCCAATAAAAACGAACGCATGAAAGTCGGGTATTACGCAAACGGCGTCCGCGCTGGCAGCGTTCCCAAATCGGCCTCTACTCGGGTTACGGCCACAAATAGCCGCACGGGCGGACACTCACTGCGCTCACTGGCCGGCAGTCTAACGCGCTGTGCTCCACAGGAAGGCTCCAGGGCTGTGTTCTCGTGTCTCGACTAGCCCAAAGTCTCGTTAGCCCTCCGAAATGCCGAAGCCACAAGTACAAGAGGGCGAGGACCCCGATCCGACCCCGTACCTGTTCGTTTCTCTTGAACAGAAACGTATCGACCAAAGCAAGCCCTACGATGGCAAGAAGGCTTGCTGGGTACCGGACGAGAAGGAGGGCTTCGTGCAGGGTGAAATTAAGGCCACCAAGGGCGACCTGGTGACCGTCAACCTCCCCGGAGGCGAGGTAATTATGATAACCACAACACCGGGGATAACTTTAAGTTGAGATAAACTTTTAGTTCACCACTATTAAGATTTATTTCTTATAAGAAAGATATTAATAAGCTAATTATAGGAGAATATACAATATTAGTTAAATAAGACTTTAAAACAAATCGAACAAAAACAAAATTAGAATTAATTAAGTAATATTCAGAGACATTTTTTTATTTAAAATTAGTACTTAGTAGTACTTGATAGTTCAAGGCTAACTTAAGCTCAAGTAATCGTTTGTAAACACATACTTAACGCATTTGTTGAATGAGCAGGAGAAGACACTTAAAAAGGACCTTCTATCACAAGTGAATCCGCCGAAATTCGAGAAAGTCGAGGACATGGCGGACTTGACTTATCTTAACGAGGCTGCCGTGCTTCACAACCTCCGACAACGATACTATGCGAAACTTATCTACGTAAGTAGGCGCGCAAAGCGCCTTTACCACTAAGTAATGCTAACAATTACATCTCTCCCACAGACCAAAGACTTCAAGAAGGATCTTGTAGCTCAAGTGAACCCGCCTAAGTACGAGAAATGCGAGGACATGTCCAACTTGACATACCTCAACGACGCTTCGGTTTTGTATAACTTGAAGCAGAGATATTACCATAAGCTTATCTACGTAAGTCAGGATGCGGCAGCGGTTGCAGCGTTTAAGTGTGCTCCGGCTCTCCCCGTGCATGACACCTGGTCTATTCTTTCTACATCTACCATCATTTGAAATGCGACCAAAACATACCTTCTAGCTATCGACTCTAGAAGTTAGAATTTTGAAAAATATTCATTGAACATAAAATAGATAGTAAAGTGTAAATGTCATCATGCTTAATAAGTTGTCGATATAGTTTAAAGCTCTAGTTGCAATCACTATAATAATAAAATATTTAGCAACTAGTGCAACGCTATTAAGCATATTTAAACAGAAACGACATCAAGTTGTTTTTTATAATTTGTCTTAAAATGTCAATCTTAAAAACATATTTAATTATCCCAAGTACGAACATCGTAAGAGATGTCAATGCATACATAATCTATTGGTTAAAATAATAAGAGATAACGATATTTTAAAACTTTAAATGATTAGGTAAATTAGGTCGCATTCAAGTTTCATCTATTCCTTATCAATCCATTCCAGATTCACAGCCGGTCTTGAACCCTTTTACACAGGACAAGTCGGTACACAACGGACAACACGGCGTCTAAGCAACAATTCTTCTTAGAATAGTTTTCTCAGTGTTGTATTAGTTTCCTCTTCAGATTTTGATCTTGAATTTCTAATGTCGCAACACTTGTAATATTGCTATCTCTGTTTTTGCAAAAAGTTTAAGGGAGACAGCAATGTTCTAAGTTTTACGACAGTTGAGATTCAATTTTATTCTGGGTGTTTTGGTTTTCAGACATTGGATCTTATGACGTCCTTTGTTTATATGTTTTTAAACAGTATTCTGTACAGACAGATATAGTTTAATATTAAAATAATAAGAAATGTATATCTGTTTGTATATTATATTGAGTTTATAAACTTTGTTAGCACATTGAGAGAACGTATCGTTACAATACAATCTCTGTGCTGGTGTGGTTGAGGTGTTTTGTTATAATTCCAGTTGTTCTTACCTTTGAGATTCTGCTGTCGAAAGACCTGTGCAAACATATAGTTGTCTCTATTTATTCAAAGCGGACGAGAAAGATAACTATATGAATCTGTGCATGTCTTTCGTCAGATCAGGGAAAGTTTCAATAATAAATGCCGATAGTTATGAATATTTATTATGGGACTTTGTGTTTTAAATTTGTCAATATCATGTGTTGAATATGTGACAAAAATGGTCGTGTAAAAATGTCAATAAGTTTTCACTCTTAAAATCTGTAATAGACATTATTTATGGCAATGGAAATTGCTGAATCAAATAACATAGATATGAGAATATTAAAAGATAAAACAACTATAAAAAAGAGACTAAAATCAGGACCAAAAAGAGTCTACGCAAATATAATGCTTTTGTAGTCTACGATTATAAAAACAAAAAGCTAAAAATCTCTTCACGATCAATTTTGGTTACAAATTCCCAAACACTAACGTTTGTTTCACCAGTACTAACTTTATCACAATCAACAGACTTACTCGGGTCTCTTCTGTGTGGCCATCAACCCTTACAAGAGGTTCCCCGTGTACACGACCCGATGCGCCAGGCTGTACCGAGGCAAGCGTCGCTCGGAAGTGCCGCCTCACATTTTCGCCATTTCCGATGGCGCTTACGTGAACATGTTGACCAACCACGAGAATCAATCTATGTTGATTACGTAAGTTGTTTATCTTAATAATTCTTATCATATAATTTACACAGAAGATGAATTATGTATAATAGAAAAAATTATGAGTTCAAAATTCATGAAATATTGGAACTACGAACATATCCTTAAAGTCATATTTCATGACATACCTATGGATTTATGGATCTAATAGTATAATCTTTTCTTATAAAAATGATATCCAAAATATTAAAACCTTAACGTATTGTAAAATTTTAGTAAATGCAAAACGTCAATTCTAATATTTGTGGTTAAAACAGAATTTCTGATAAGATTTTTCAAAGACGAAACTTCGTCTCTCTGCATTATACTAAAAATCAAATAACTCAACAGCGGTGAGTCTGGTGCCGGAAAGACTGAGAACACGAAGAAGGTAATTGCGTACTTCGCCACCGTCGGTGCTTCGCAGAAGAAGGACCCGTCGCTGGAGAAGAAGGGCTCCCTTGAGGATCAGGTCGTACAAACTAACCCTGTGCTTGAAGCCTTCGGTAACGCCAAGACCGTGCGTAACGACAACTCTTCCCGATTCGTAAGTATCTTATTCTTCAATATTAAACTTTTAACTTTGAATTCCAAAAAACTTATATTGTCCACTAAAAGAATCTTATATTTTATAGAAGATTTTTTATTTACACAGACGTTTTTAAAAACCAATAATTTCTGAGCTCATGCTAAACAATCAAATTGTCTTTTTGATATCTCTCTCTTGTGGGTTAGAAAAAAATTTCCAAGAGGACTAATTTTTGTTGTACCTGATACTAAAATATTTTTTCTCTTCTTCTCCAGGGTAAATTCATCCGTATCCACTTCGGACCTTCTGGTAAACTGGCTGGTGCCGATATCGAGACCTGTAAGTACTTCATCACTTGCATTAACTAGATCTTGACTCAGTTCAATTTGTACTTAACCATTATTCTTTCTGTTTGCTAGACCTGCTTGAGAAGGCTCGTGTCATCTCCCAGCAAGCCTTGGAGCGTTCTTACCACATCTTCTACCAAATGATGTCGGGATCCGTCGCTGGTCTTAAGGGTGCGTACAGACACTTTACAAATTATACAATAAATATAAGGATTAGTAATTTAATTTGTTATTTAAGTTTTGTTTATTATAATTGTAGTAAAAGTTTCAAATAGTATATTTGAATTGAAATAATTTGAAAGTGTTAGTTTACTTTTATGGGATATATTCTAATTTGTCTATAGATAAGATGGTTTATCGTTGTTTTATGAAATGATTAGTACGAGTAGATTATTTTTAAGAACAACACGTGAACACTTTACAAATACCTGTGTAACGAGACTGCTCCTACCGATTTACCATGTAGTACCCTAATAATTTAACTTAAGTTCCGCCATTTAGACATGTGTCTCCTGTCAAACGACGTATATGATTATAACATCGTATCGCAAGGAAAAACCACCATCCCGAACGTAGACGATGGAGAGGAATGTCTATTGACCGATGTAAGTTGAGCCTCCAAGAGACTTTGAGCGCTCTGAAGACGATACAATGTGTTCATTGGTTACCGTGTCCCATTGCGCGCCGCACGCAACCGGCGCGCGGGGTACGAATATCTCGCCCCGGAACCGGCATGAGATGTTTAGAGTAGTTTATCCGATGTATTAGAGCATGTTCACCCTAAGTACTAGTTACCCTTTAGTTGTGCACCAAATACCAAACGTGACTGTAAATGGTGTAATTTTATAGCAATCTGCTTGTTGTCCAACGACGTCATGGATTACAACATCGTATCCCAAGGCAAGACCGTAATCCCCGGTGTTGATGATGGCGAGGAAATGAGGCTTACTGACGTGAGTCCAGAACGAGACATTTGGCTCATCTCATTGTGCAAAAACATCTTTATCTTTCGACTTCTCTACTTCATCTCGCTTGCTTCGCTTATGGCCGCACCGGTCTTTGCATGTGTATGTCAGATGATTTCGTGTTTACAGAGCTAACGATGCTAAGCAACCGCATCGGGGACTATCCCCACATTAGTCAGGGGAAGACTCGGATACCTGGAGTCAACGATTCCGAAGAATTTGATAAGACGCTCGTAAGTTGCGAACTGTCGCATGGAGCGCGCGTCTCGATTGGATTTTTCGGATGTAGTCCTGTTTACACCAAAATTTCTGACATTCACATGATTGCTCGCTCCTTGCAAGAGTTCAGATGGGCTTATTGCACAGGTTTTATATCACGAAATATATTACGCTCCCTCCCTGTCCAGCACCAGCACGCCCCGCAATAATATCACACCGACACATTTACAGGTGAATTATGTTCAGTGTAAGGTTAGGTTAGTAGATAACGGAGCGTCTAAAATAGTGTTTTGTTTAACTTTAATTAAATTATTTTGATTTTTACCTACAGAGATGTGTATGTTATCCAACGACGTATATGATTACTATAACGTCTCTCAGGGTAAGATTACCATCCCCAACGTCGATGACGGCGAAGAATGTATATTAACTGATGTAAGTTCTTTAGAAGCAATATTTGGTGCCCCTTGTGAGAAGCCACCAGACGTTCCTTGAATATTCTTGAATGAAGTAGTGATTAGATTAGATATCCTCCGACCATTTGCAACGCCAAAACGAAATAAATAGCAACAAATGGTTCAACAGACCCTGAAAATATTGTATGATAGCACGATAGTTGGTGCAAATATAATGCACCCTTACCCAAACATAGCATTTCGCAAATCCTGTGCATTAGTTCAAATATTTTAGCACTAATTCAGCCCTAATGCTTTTATCAATTGCTAACAAAAAAATACTAATATAATTTACAATTGTTTATTTCTTTCACCATTATGTTTTTACATACTTTGTTTTTATGTAATTAGTAAAAGATAAAAAGTTCACATATTATTTATCAGCACCTATAGTATTTTCATTCATCACCACATAAATTTGCTTGAATAGCTATAACAAAAATCCTAATACTTGCTTGTACGATTCTAGCAAGCCTTCGACATTTTGGGTTTCACCCAAGAGGAGAAGGACAATGTGTACAAGATCACCGCCGCTGTCATGCACATGGGCTGCATGAAGTTCAAACAGAGGGGTCGCGAGGAACAGGCCGAGGCTGACGGTACCCAGGTAAACACCAGTTTACTACTACTAAATTTAAATACTAATTTGTGACCGAGGAATCGGATAACACCTGCTTAGACTACCTACTTCTAAAGTGGTAGAAAAATTGAGCACAAGTTTTGTGTTTGATGTGTTCTGTCTTTCTCTACTACAGGACGGGGACAAGGTTGCCACCCTTCTCGGTGTCGACTGCCAGGATCTGTACAAGAACTTGTTGAAGCCCCGCATCAAGGTCGGAAACGAGTTCGTCACCCAGGGTCGTAACAAGGACCAGGTCACCAACTCCGTAGGTGCTCTCTGCAAGGGCATGTTCGATCGTCTCTTCAAGTGGCTCGTGAAGAAGTGTAACGAGACTCTAGACACCAAGCAGAAGAGGCAGCACTTCATCGGTGTACTGGATATTGCTGGTTTCGAGATCTTCGACGTGAGTATTCGGAGCAAGGGGATCTTGGGAAACTTGGGATAGACTTGATATTCTGACAAAAGAATTGAATCAGAACAAACTGGAAAATTCATAAATAAAGGCCTACATCTAGCTGTGGATAATACAATGTATAATTATTATTTGTTTTTTTTTATTCTTTCACAGGAATTATTTAACAGGTTGCACAAACTCCCCGACAGTATTCTTTTTATTACTGGGTTCGAATCCCAGGTTTATTTTAGAGATGGTCGACATTGGGTGTATACAAAGTGATCCACCCAAAACAATTTCTTTGATAATATCACAAATTTACTCCTTTAGTTCAACGGGTTCGAACAACTTTGTATTAACTTCACAAACGAGAAACTGCAACAATTCTTCAACCATCACATGTTTGTGTTGGAGCAAGAGGAATACACCAGGGAAGGCATTCACTGGGAGTTCATTGACTTTGGAATGGACTTAGTGGCCTGCATTGACCTTATTGAAAAGGTACATAGGGTCTGCGAAACCCTGGGTTGGGCGCACCGCCCGCAGCGCTATCAATGTTTTGTCAAGCTATCTCTGAGTATCCTGCTGACTAATTTATATATGTAGCTTAATGTTTATAGCGTAGACTTGTCTTAACATTTTTTCCTATCCATTCATCTGGGTTTCGTATTGTTTATAAAAGTACAACGGTTTCGAGCAACTCTGCATTAACTTCACAAACGAGAAGCTCCAGCAGTTCTTTAACCACCACATGTTCGTACTGGAGCAAGAGGAGTACAAAAAGGAGGGCATCAATTGGGCCTTCATCGATTTCGGAATGGACTTGCTCGCTTGTATCGATCTTATCGAGAAGGTAATAGGCCACGCGCCCGTCCTCGTCGCCCGTCGTCGTTAATGAACAACTGAAGGCGGGTCTACGTTTGGTTATATTCGCCAAGTCTATGGGGATAGATACGGCTCGTAGATGTAGTTTGCAATCGCGACTCTATGGGGATAGAAGCGACTCCCAAACCCATCACTGTTCCCTCTGTCATTCTGTAAGGTGCAACCTAAGACGGAATGCGATCCGTACTTGTTGTATCTTATAATAAACCCCTAACATTCCTTATTAATTGTCTACCTGCAGTACAACGGTTTTGAACAACTCTGCATTAATTTCACCAACGAGAAACTCCAGCAGTTCTTTAACCATCATATGTTCGTGCTGGAGCAAGAGGAATACCAGCGCGAAGGCATCGAGTGGACTTTCATTGATTTTGGCATGGACCTTCAACATTGCATTGACCTTATTGAAAAGGTATATGGCGGCAACGCAACCACAAACGCTTGCATCTCGCCATAGCCTACGGATGAAGTCTTTAAATTTTCTCTTAAACGAAAATGTTATACGGACGTTTAGGGACTTCATTTGGAGGTATTAGGGAAGCTATATGCTCATTGTGTTTTTCGTGTGCTACCTGTTTTCTTATGTATAAACTCCTTCTAACTACACTTCTCAAATACACATACACACACACACACAAACCACGCCACGACATAGAACTAGAATTGATAAAGTTAGATTATTTTTTCCATGTTTCCATGCTGCAGATGAACAGCTTTAACCAGCTTTGTGTAAATTTTACCAACGAAAAACTGCAACAGTATTTTAATCATTACATGTTCATATTAGAACAAGAGGAGTATGAAAGAGAAAGGATCCAATGGACCTTTATTGATTTCGGTTTGGATCTTCAACCGACAATAGATTTAATAGAAAAGGTATAATAGATATTTGATACAATCTTAGAAGCTGGGCAGGAATAGAGGACGCCTCTGGCAAAGATAGAAAAGTAAACCCCGCAGATGCAATAGAAAATAAAATTATTTAGGCTTTAGACGCCTGCCTTGCACGCGGTATAGAAAATAAAAGTTTAGTATAGATAAGATAATCAGATTCCTTACAGGCTTGTTATTTCTGTTGTAGTTTATTTTCATGGTATTTGTTTTGTACACAGCAATAGTTAAGCACACAAGTAATACTCAAATAACATCCAAGGAATGAAAATAATAATTTTTGCCTTAAAATACAATAGAAAAAAATGCCTTTTTTTCGTAGATCATCAGCTTTTCTCATAACTGCAAATATTGCAAATATTTTTAAATGTCACACGAGTTTAATTTTTTTTTAAAAGCACAGGAAAAAATAAATAATGTTTTAATATTAAAATGAATTTATTAGATGGCACAACACACGCACAATTTTCTTCTATTTGCATGTTGCTTTCAATTTTAACGCATAACACTTTTTAGGGTAAGTCACACAATTTCAAATTAAATTGATTAAAGATTTGGAACTTTGAAAAATTGTTGAAAAACGCGTCGAAAATATACAATAGAATTATTATAAAAAAGCAATCTACGTTTTTTCTGCAACTGTCATTTTATCACCCATTCGAGTTTAATTTTTTCAAAACTATAACACAATTCAGATCAAAGACTACAGGAAATAATGTTCATCTACTAACATTTTCGGTACGTTTTCAGCCTATGGGTATCCTCTCCATTCTTGAGGAAGAATCTATGTTCCCCAAAGCTACCGATCAGACCTTCGTTGAGAAGTTGAACAACAACCACTTGGGCAAATCCGCTCCCTACCTGAAGCCTAAACCTCCCAAGCCAGGTTGCCAAGCCGCTCACTTCGCCATCGGCCATTACGCCGGAAATGTAAGTATCTACACGCTCCTTAGACAAATTACAATCAAGCGATAACTGAGATTATTCGATGTGGATTAAAATATCCAAACAGCTAACGCTTAATATTTTCTATTACTTAGTTATGTGGTACCTTCAGATTGGCTTCAAAGCTATTAAATTCCACATCATGTTCTCTCGTAGTAGGCATTTCTAGGCAACTCTTCGAGTAAAACAAATGTTTGTTCGAATAGGTCGGCTACAACATCACTGGCTGGCTTGAGAAGAACAAGGACCCTCTTAACGACACTGTCGTCGACCAGTTCAAGAAGGGCGCCAACAAGTTGTTGGTTGAGATCTTCGCTGACCATCCTGGCCAGTCTGGTGATGCTGGTGCTGGCGGTGGTGGCAAGGGTACGTCTCATTTTTATAGTTCGATGGTTACCTTATTAATAATTATTTATTAATTTATAATTTTCTTCCGAGCATTCCCAGGAACATTCTCTTTTTTTTTTAAAACTAGCCAATGTTGAAGAAATGGGCACGTGAGCTGTAAAACACTTCTGTGAACATACAATAGTTTTTAAAATCATATCATTATTACACTAATATTTCAGCTCTTCTATGAACACAGTAATCATCATCGGTGCACTAGATTGAGCTTACAATGTACTACAGTAAGCCGATCTTCATTAAAACATGACAAAAACACTGAAATCTTTACAATACTTTATCATGTTACTGACTTATTTTTAAACACATTAGGCGCTGGAGGCAAGCGCGCCAAGGGTTCTGCCTTCCAGACAGTGTCATCGCTCTACAGGGTAAACATAAATCCCACCTTCGAGATTTGCTTCAATGTCTTCTATGTAGCTTTATTGTCTTCGTCTACACACGCTTAGGGTTGGTTTCGAAAGCTATCCATTGTCCATCTTACTGTACTATAAACTCATTATGACATGGACGATAATGCATCTTGAAGCCAGCCCTCTCTGCTTTCATATTAATCACTTGTCCACGTCAATGTATGTTTTACAGCACAGCTCATGTTGCCGAGTGTCCCGCAGGTGTAATGTCTACGAGTCTCATTGTCAAATGTGTAGTCCCTGTGACGTTCTTGTGTCCGTCCGTTTTAACTAATATTTGCTTGTAAATGTACATCCATAGGCGGTCGCGGTAAGAAGGGCGGTGGTTTCGCTACTGTCTCCTCCGCATACAGGGTACTTATGTCTTTATGGTTTTCCTTAGCTGGATTTGGTTTTAAATCATCTGAATGATGTAGTTTACTACTACTTGGATGTAGAACTACATTTTGCATACCGGAGCCTTTCTCTCCAGGACAAATACGAGAAATACTTTTTTACATCTTTCGAGATCAAAGAGGCGATTGTCACCTCTTAAAATCATTTATTAAATGTTTAATATCTATTTAATACCATTATCATTCAAATATGACACGCTTAAAAACAGTTGTGTCTAGTTAATAATTTAAAAAATATGAAAACCAACAATATTTTTTAATGTATCATTTATCGGTACTTTCACGTACTTACTGCCGATTAAACTCGAGCTATTTGTGTGTGATTGTGTAATATTTGTGGTTTTTTGTGTGATCTAACCATATTCGTTCATATTACAATAAATTATCATGTTGTCACCTCATAGTACGCTTGCTTTTTATGTCCAAAATATTGCCACATTAAACTGGCAATAGCCATCACATGAAGATGTAATTCAAAGTCTTGATTCCTCAAATCATATTGCTTTACACTAATATCAGAATGCTAAAGACAAATATTGTAATTGTGAAACTATTACAGGAACAACTTAACAACTTGATGACAACTCTGAGGTCGACACAGCCTCACTTCGTGCGTTGTATCATTCCCAACGAATTGAAACAGGCTGGTGAGTAGTCATTAGTAACTATCTAAAAGTATGTAAGGAAAAGTAACAACATTAATCTGTTCCCATAATATTCTTGTGAAACGCGATGTCTGAAATCCTTTGCCAGATTACAGGAAACGTGTTGAATTTGTTGCAAGTTTACACAGTGACGCATCGCAAATTTTGAACTACATGATTCAGCTATGCTGTCCAAAAATAATATCGACCAAAGATAAATGTTTCTTTCACGATATATGAAAAGTTGTTTAAATACATTTCAAGGAATTAATTATGAAGATGATAATCTAAAAGTTCCAGATTCTTTGATGTTACTAATTGAAATTAGTCGGGGAATGTTTCCGATTTTTCGCCAGATAATGTTTAAAAAGGCATGATATCACTGACCTCAATCTCTTTGTCGTCTAGGTCTCATCGATTCCCACCTTGTGATGCACCAGCTCACCTGTAACGGTGTGCTTGAAGGCATCCGTATTTGCCGTAAAGGTTTCCCCAACAGGATGGTCTACCCCGACTTCAAGCTCCGGTAAGATTTTGATTTCATAAACAAACCAATAAAATCTATTTCCAGCGTAACTCTCAACCGACAAATATTTATGATCCATACTGACTAATAAATACCACGATATTTTTGAATTCAAGGATCATATTTATTCCGATAAGTGGCGTCAACACTTTTAGCTGGTATAAATTCTTTCAGTTCTGGAAGTTGTAGAAACAGTTTTATTCTGGTATTGCAGCTGACTGCTGACGTCATTACATGCAGGACGGTGAGCAACCGTGTCTAAAATTGTTGCCTCGTGTAAAGTCTGTCTTAGGATCCACACCTGGGGTTGGCGATGAGCAATCGACTTTTATTAGCAACACTTTTGAAATAATAACATATTATTATAAACAGTTACATGATTCTTGCTCCCGCTCTCATGGCTGCTGAAAGTGATCCTAAAATAGCAGCAAGGAAGTGTCTGGAGTCTATCGAACTCGACCCTGAGAGTTATCGTGTGGGTCATACAAAGGCAAGATAGTTGAAGGTTTAGACTATGTATGGTAGAATTGACTTAGCATGTTAAGACTATAGCACGAAACTCTAAAAAATAGAGTGTAATTATTAGTTTACACCGTTTGATTTTTTCTTCTACATACGTATGATAGCTATTGGTATTTAGGATTTGAGTATTTTATCTTCCTTAGACATTGAATCCTACATAAAGGTATATATTATCAGATACTGATGCAACTATAAAACGTGACAATGCGAGTCATGCTGTCCTTCTCCTTTGACACAAAAGCTACGACTTATTTTTAAGGTGTATGGATTTTGAATGACATTAGCTTATCGAGTGCGTGTATATTTTGACAATGTAGCTACAAGATCCTGGCTCCTCAAGCTGCAGACAAGGAATCCGATCCTAAGAAAATCGCTCAAGTGATCCTGGATGCGACGGGCTTGGACCCTGAGTCCTACCGTCTCGGTCATACCAAGGCATGTCCACAGTCGGTTTTTGTAGTTTAGCGGTTTGACATCATCGGTTCGAGAACACCCGATCGATCGCAACATCCCTACCCGTAACATTTGGGACACAACTTGACAGTGTCACAATGATCCCTAAACCTTACAAACCAAGGTCGCTTTCCTTATAGAGCCCACGATACTCAGGCTCGTTTGGTATCCTAGTGTTATATCATGTATCTATTTGTTTTACAATATGTGTGCTCCTTAAACGCAGATACAAAATTCTGTGCCCGAACCTCCTCAAAGAGCCAATTACACCAGAGAAAGCCACACAGAAAATTCTCGAACACACCGGCTTGGATTCAGAGTCTTTCAGGCTCGGAAAGACCAAGGTAGAATACCGTGCTTTCAAAATGTAATATGCATGCTTACAACACAATCTTTCACATGCACTAAATGTCTATAGTTCCACCCTATCTCTTCACCTTCCTGATGTATGTAAAATTAACATTATGTTTTCTGAACTAACACATTTATGTTTAATTAGGTATGTGTAAAATATGTTTTATTACTTTGAAAATTCTTTTATTCATTTTTTCTGCAACTTCTACGCACGTAGCGGTTACTTTAACACTTAATATGGCTGAGCAGGTGTTCTTCCGCGCTGGTGTCTTGGGTCAGATGGAAGAGTTGCGTGACGACAGGTTGTCCAAGATTGTGTCCTGGATGCAGGCTTTCATCCGTGGTTACTTGTCCCGCAAAGAGTACAAGAAGCTCCAGGAACAAAGGTAAAAAAAATAGTTGATTATGTACCTCTCTCAATTTTCATTCCACTATTTTTATTAATGTGAGTACTTAAATACTTGGATATTTGCTAGGGTGGCCCTCCAAGTGGTCCAGCGCAACTTGCGCAAGTACTTGCAGCTTCGCACCTGGCCATGGTGGAAGTTGTGGCAGAGGGTCAAGCCCCTCCTCAACGTCACCCGCATCGAGGATGAGATCGCGGTGAGCACCTCCTTTTGTGATTTATGATTTTACACTGTGACCCAATAAATTCCAACACTTTTAGCACGCGTGAATCAGGAAAACGCAAATAGACTCGACCGCGCCCACCTGGCGGTTACGTGACACCGCAACACCTGCCGTATCCATTTCTGGATTCCGCCCCCCACTCGCTGGCGCGCGCTTTTTCCACACTCGATGTATAACGTGCGGGGGCGATAATCCCGCCCGCTGGAAATCTCCAGCGGGACTCAGTAGCGGATCGGTCGGCGGCGCGCGCACCACCCTTCCTTACCCAACGAACGAACCGAATTACATTCCTAGTTTTAGTTCATGGTGTGATCGATTAATTAACGATGGCCGAAAATCACGTGTCGGTATGGGACGGTGTGGATAAAAGTGGGGATCGTTTACAGAAATTGGAGGAGAAGGCACAGAAGGCCCAAGAGGCTTTCGAGAAGGAAGAGAAGCTCCGCAAGGAGGTCGAGGCCCTCAACGCCAAGCTGCTTGAGGAGAAGACCAACCTGCTGGCCAGCCTCGAAGGAGAGAAGGGTTCTCTCTCCGAGACTCAGGAGCGCGCCAACAAGCTTCAGGCTCAGAAGAACGACCTCGAGAACCAACTCAGGGTAAGTAGTTGCATAAGCTTGAATTAATTTATTCTTTAATTGACTTATTTCATAAAATCCTTTTGAAATTAAGAATACCAATATTAAGACAATACGTTTTAGTCAATTGCTTTCATTTTAAATTTAATAATTTAATAAATTCATACGTATATATCTTATTCTAAAAAAAAATCGTTGTTAATATCTAAATTCGTTCAAGTGAAGCTGCTTACGAATCGGCTAAACCTGTGTTTAGGTTATGGCGGTTCGTTAAATAAACACAAACTGTTTATACGAAAAGTAGTTCGAAACATTTTCCGTATGTCTTACGCCCACATGCGCACTTTATTGCAACTTTTATTACTTATCTATTGTAACGATAGACACAGAGCAGACACTGTTAGCGGATGTGGTAGTAATTAATATAATCATAAAGCAAATTTTGTAGCAATAATTCTTTATTTAGGACACCCAAGACCGCCTCACTCAGGAAGAGGATGCCCGCAACCAGCTCTTCCAGTCTAAGAAGAAGTTGGAGCAGGAAGTCTCCGGACTCAAGAAGGACATCGAAGACCTCGAGCTTTCCGTCCAGAAGTCCGAACAGGACAAGGCCACCAAGGACCACCAGATCCGCAACTTGAACGACGAGATCGCCCACCAGGATGAGCTCATCAACAAGTTGAACAAGGAGAAGAAAATGCAAGGGGAGTCAAACCAGAAGACCTCCGAGGAACTCCAGGCCGCCGAAGACAAGGTCAACCACCTCAACAAGGTTAAGCAAAAGCTGGAACAGACCCTCGACGAGCTCGAAGACTCTCTGGAGCGCGAAAAGAAACTGCGCGCCGACGTCGAGAAGCAGAGGAGGAAGGTGGAGGGAGACCTCAAGCTTACCCAGGAGGCCGTCACCGACCTGGAGCGCAACAAGAAAGAACTCGAGCAGACCATCCAGCGCAAGGACAAGGAAATCTCCTCGCTTACCGCCAAGCTCGAAGACGAGCAATCTTTGGTCAGCAAGCTCCAGAAACAGATCAAGGAACTGCAGGCCCGCATCGAGGAGTTGGAGGAGGAAGTCGAATCCGAGCGCCAGGCGCGCGCTAAGGCTGAGAAGCAGCGCGCTGACCTCGCTCGTGAGCTTGAAGAGCTTGGTGAGCGCCTGGAGGAGGCCGGTGGTGCCACCTCCGCTCAGATCGAGCTCAACAAGAAGCGCGAGGCCGAGCTTAGCAAGCTGCGCCGTGACCTCGAGGAGGCCAACATCCAGCACGAGTCGACGCTCGCCAACCTTCGCAAGAAGCACAACGATGCTGTTGCCGAGATGGGCGAGCAGCTCGACCAGCTCAACAAACTCAAGGCTAAGTACGTATTCACTTATAATAAAAAAATAAAACGTTTTTCCTTGCAGGGTCATACTGCATTACCTATTAGCCAGTACCACGCTCTTATGTTTTACTTTTGTTGTGAAATAAAATTTATATTCTTCACAAAATTCGCGCTGCAGGCGATTTAATTACAGCGATATAATATAAGTAGTGTAAAGGCATATTCGACATTTGGAAATGGAACCATGTGCTTGCACTATGTTTAGCACTGATTAAAATATAGGGACTTACAAAAAATGATGGTTGAATTAAAATTCAGGGCTGAACACGACCGCGCCTCGTGCTACAACGAGCTTAACAACACAAGAGCTGCTATTGACCAAGTGGCAAGGGAGAAGGTAAACATGTCACCCGCAATGGCATGGATGCCGCCTGAGTTGATCCTTGCATGGTGTCTCCTATACAAAATGGAAACAGCACCACACAATGACAAACATAACAAATTCTATATGTCCCACTGTTAGGTCCGTATTGACATAGAACTATTATTTATTTATCTATTTTTGTTATATTCCAACCATTCAGGGCTGAGAAAGAGCGCTCTCAATACTTTAGCGAAGTCAATGACCTTCGTGCCGGTCTCGACCACTTGTCCAACGAAAAGGTACAAAAAAAAGAATGATTGGCATCGCCAGCTGGATACCGCTTCGCAGCTTTTATAAAAATATCTCGAAGAACTAAATATAGATCAAACTGAACACGTGTAAACACTTGCACTAGAATACGATACGAATAACATTGACCTATTAACTCTTAACCAAATTTTCATTCAGAAAACAAGCACAAAAGCTAGAACCGCTGAAATAACGTGTGTTGTGTTTAATTACTTACATTTCGAAGAAAACAATAAGGTTTTTCTTAATTTTTTTGTAAAATAGAAAAGATAATATTTTGCATGATTCATTTTATTTAAAATAACAAATGTGTGTAATAAAATAATAAATAATAAAGAATACAGAATTTTTAGTACACTATAAAACAATAACTAACACGATCCCACGAAACGTACAAATCCACTTGTTGATTTATATTGTTTTCACAAAATAAAATAACAATCCATTCCTCCTTACTAAATAATCGTTTCTGTTAGGCTGCCCAAGAGAAGGTCGTCAAGCAACTGCAGCACAACCTCAACGAGGTGCAGAACAAGGCTGACGAGGCCAACCGCACCCTCAACGACCTGGATGCCGCCAAGAAGAAGCTGTCCATCGAGAACTCTGACATGCTCCGCCAGCTGGAGGAGGCCGAGTCGCAGGTGTCTCAGCTCTCCAAGATCAAGGTGTCGCTCACCACACAGCTCGAAGACACCAAGAGGCTCGCTGACGAAGAAGCCAGGGTTCGTACATTAAACATTTAAATAAATTTCATATTCAGAGTGTCTAATATAATGACATAATTAATAATTATTTATTTTAACAGGAACGCGCTACCCTTCTTGGCAAGTTCCGCAACTTGGAGCACGACCTCGACAACATTCGTGAACAGGTTGAGGAGGAAGCTGAAGGCAAGGCTGATCTCCAGAGACAGCTTTCCAAGGCTAACGCTGAGGCCCAATTGTGGCGCTCCAAGTATGAGTCCGAGGGTGTTGCCCGCTCCGAAGAGCTCGAGGAAGCCAAGCGTAAGCTCCAGGCCCGCCTTGCCGAGGCAGAGGAGACCATCGAGTCCCTCAACCAGAAGGTCGTTGCCCTCGAAAAGACCAAGCAGCGCCTCGCCACCGAAGTCGAGGACTTGCAACTCGAGGTTGACCGTGCCACCGCTATCGCCAACGCCGCTGAGAAGAAACAGAAGGCCTTCGATAAGATCATCGGAGAATGGAAGCTCAAGGTCGACGACCTCGCTGCCGAACTCGACGCCAGCCAGAAGGAATGCCGCAATTACTCCACTGAATTGTTCCGCCTTAAGGGTGCCTACGAAGAAGGCCAGGAGCAGCTCGAGGCTGTCCGCCGTGAGAACAAGAACCTTGCGGACGAAGTCAAGGACTTGCTCGACCAGATCGGTGAAGGTGGACGCAACATTCACGAAATCGAGAAGGCCAGGAAGCGCTTGGAGGCCGAGAAGGACGAACTCCAGGCCGCTCTTGAGGAGGCCGAGGCCGCTCTTGAACAGGAAGAGAACAAGGTTCTCCGCGCTCAGCTCGAGCTCTCTCAAGTCAGACAGGAAATCGACAGAAGGATCCAAGAGAAGGAAGAGGAATTCGAAAACACCCGCAAGAACCACCAACGTGCTCTCGACTCCATGCAAGCTTCCCTCGAAGCCGAGGCTAAGGGCAAGGCTGAGGCCCTGCGCATGAAGAAGAAGCTTGAGGCTGACATCAACGAGCTCGAAATCGCTCTTGACCACGCCAACAAGGCTAACGCTGAAGCACAAAAGAACATCAAGCGCTACCAGCAACAGATCAAGGACCTGCAGACCGCCCTCGAGGAGGAACAACGCGCTCGCGATGACGCCCGTGAACAACTCGGCATCTCGGAACGTCGCGCTAACGCTCTTCAGAACGAGCTCGAAGAGTCCAGAACTCTCCTGGAACAGGCCGACCGTGCCCGTCGCCAGGCCGAACAAGAGTTGGGTGACGCCCACGAACAGCTTAACGAGTTGTCCGCACAAAGCGCGTCTCTCTCTGCGGCCAAGAGGAAACTCGAGTCCGAATTGCAGACCCTCCACTCCGATCTGGATGAGCTCCTCAACGAGGCTAAGAACTCCGAGGAGAAGGCCAAGAAGGCCATGGTCGATGCCGCCAGGCTCGCCGATGAACTTCGCGCCGAACAGGAACACGCTCAGACCCAGGAGAAACTCCGCAAGGCTCTCGAACAACAGATCAAGGAGCTCCAAGTCAGGTTGGACGAGGCCGAGGCTAACGCCCTCAAGGGAGGCAAAAAGGCCATCCAGAAACTCGAACAGAGAGTCAGGGAACTCGAAAACGAGCTTGACGGTGAACAGAGGAGACACGCCGACGCACAGAAGAACCTGCGCAAGAGCGAGAGGCGTATCAAGGAGCTCACCTTCCAGGCCGAGGAGGACCGCAAGAACCACGAGCGCATGCAGGACCTCGTCGACAAACTGCAGCAGAAGATCAAGACCTACAAGAGGCAGATCGAAGAAGCAGAAGAAATCGCCGCCCTCAACTTGGCTAAATTCCGCAAGGCTCAGCAAGAATTGGAGGAGGCTGAGGAAAGGGCAGACCTCGCTGAACAGGCTATCAGCAAATTCCGCGGCAAGGGACGTGCAGGATCCACCGCGAGAGGACTCAGCCCGGCGGTGAGTGTCGTTTTTAAATAAGTCATACACCTACATTAATTTCAACGGTTAGTTAAAACTTTTTGAACATTATCTAAATGAGAAACTTATTCTTATGGATCCAACAACACGAATACAAAGACACAATATTGAGTTTACATTTTTAATTTGCTAAATAAAATGTCTTCTCTTATTCAGGCGTCCGTTAAAGGGCGCCCCTAGATCACCACAGGAGTCTAAGTAAGTGATAGAGTGGTTCAACCTTATAGCACCTTAGACAGTGCCACTCCCAAGCTTTTATTGCCACAAGAGAAAACTGATCAAGTTAAAATCAGCCATATAAAAGCTATTAAAAACATTGTTGATTGTTACCAAAGAAAAGGATGATTAAAGGATTATGTTTTCTTGTTTGTGGTTGTAACAATCTTTATAGACACCTTTGGTGCCATAGATCCTATAATCTGAGTTTTGTTTTATCGATCAAGAATCGACCCATTTTCTATGATTCTTAATGGGAAATCAAGTGAGAAGTTTATGTTCCACCCTTTATTATGGAATTGTTCCTAAAGCACGCGGCATGTGCCCTGCATGTCTTGGAAGCAGTTTAAGTAATGTTTCCTAACTAAATGTCTTTATTTCCAGCCCCAACGTACGCGCCCCGCCCTCGACGGTTTCGGCACCTTCCCACCAAGGTTCGATCTGGCGCCCGAAAGCGATTTCTAAACGTTCCAAACAACTCAAAAAACGGACTGTACAGATTTTTCGTTGAATTGTAACTTAAAATAATAAATTGTTATGCCTAGTTGAAAACACGTGTTACGAATGCCTGAAACGAGAAACTGTAAATTAAGAAAAGTAACCATACAACCTTTTTTTAACGCCAAAAAAACATTTACATTAGAATCTTAATCTTTTTACGGAAGGCTATTTTATAATTTGTTGATATTTATTATTATTTATGATAATTTATTACCGTGGAGTATGTATCGTTCGGAGGGGAGCGGAGGGGTGCGCGCGGCGCCGCGACCGCAGAGACACGCCCGACAGCCCCGCACCGGCCCCGCGTACACCCCCCCGCACCCACAGCTCCTTTGACATCCAATAAAGCGATATCGTTGTCATAAAACATTTACCTGCATTTTTATTCCAAACCAACACTTTTTATTACCCTTTGAGATCAGTTAATCTGAGATGATCGAACAAAAGTTTAAATACAAGATTAAAATTATGAAATGCCAGTAGAAAAGAACAACTGGATTTATCCAGAAATGTTTTTATTAAGAAAGGAGAGTATACAATTAAATTAAATCACAAGACTATCCTAGTTTATTAATATTCATGGAACAATTGTAGGCAAAATGCAACTACTCGTAAGAGCGGATACACAACTTTGACTAAACTATCGTACGATATAGATAGTTTAGTCAAAGGTGGGCACCTAAACTGGCAAATACAAGAAGATTAATTTTTTAAAAAACAATTTCGCTAGGCTTGAATCCCCTATCTTAAAACGGTAGACGATGAAGTCTAATGAATGCAATAGGATAATAGACGAAGGAAATTATATTTCGGTTGATGATTTCTCTTCATCATCACCAGCTCGCTATACGTCCCCACCGAAGGGCTCGGAGCCTACCCTAAAGTTAGGGTGACTAGGC
>LD688964.1:1260737-1271758 GCA_003118335.3 Papilio memnon
AAAAAAAACTACGAGTTAGAAACAAACTGCAAGTGACATAAAATTTTACAGTATATCAATAAGATCGATATTTCTATCAAGGTTAACTCAATGATGTCCATTCTAATACCGTCATATTGAATACATTTTTACAGAATTTTTAATATCTATAAGACTAGCTTTTGTCGGCGACTCTGTCCTAGCGACTCTGTCTATATTATCTTCTAGACTCTTTGATCGTCTGCGTTTTTTATCGAGATCCGGTAAGCCTGTAGATACGTATTAACAAATATCCATCCATCCATTTGTAATATTGAGTATAATAGTAATATTTTGTTATATAAAAAATATAAACAATAAAATGAATTCCCACAAATATCACGACAGTGTAATTGTACGGTTAGACATACATACAAATCTATTTCTTGGAACATCCCGGCAATCAATCTTTACTAATAATAAAGAGGAAAGATTTGTATTTTTGTATGTATTTGATTCACGCAAAAACTACTGGGCCGATTTAAAAAATTCTTTCAGCACTAGAAAGGTAATTTATCTGTAACATAGGCTATATTTCGTATTATTTTGTTAATTTCACGCGGGCGAAGTCGCGAGCAACAGCTAGTATAGTATAATTTCATTGCAAAAACTCAAATTGACATTATTCTGTAGGAGGATATTTATAGTAGCATAGATGTCCATTTCAATTATCCACCCTTACATACACGCCCTCGTTAAGAAAGTGAGGAAAGCTTTCCCTAGTTCCCTGGCGGCACACGATTAAGTAAATTAATTGAAATAACACACAGCACTTAAACGTTTCTTCTATACTAGTATTATAAAGAGGAAAAACTTTGTTTGTTTGATTGTAATAAATAGGCTCAATAACTAGTTTATCTCTGAGTAACATAGGCCATTTTTTAATTTCACGCGGGCGAAGTCTCGAGCAACAGCTAGTATAATTTAATTAACGTTTAAATAAAACCCAATGTATATTTTTACAATTTAAATACATTTGCTTTTTAATAATGACATTTTAATACAGTTAAAACTTCAATAGTAATTTCATAATGCATTAAAAAACTATCGAGAAAGGAACTCGGTCGACCCTTGAACGTCCAATGAACGGCCATCGCTAAGCCTATAGTTACACTTTTTTATTTGCGAAGCAATCGTCCCAGCGGTCGGACGTGTTTGTACAACTCTCCGCAAACACAACAAATCGTAGACGATGTTTACAAGACAGGGGACGTTTATCTTTGATTTAAAAAATTATATTCCATGAAGGTCACGAAAATCTTCAAACGATTAAAAAATATATTGCCTTTATTTCATATTTATATCTCATTTGCCAGAATAAATATTAGGTGCTGCCTAAGGTAAACTGTGTGATTTTATAGAAAACTAGCTGTTCCCTTGCGGCTTCATCCGCGTGAAATTATAAAAAAAATATTTAAATGTTTACCTACATTTGTCAAATGTTCCAATTGATCAATTGCAAATATCTAAGTGACATGACATGACGACAAACCATGGCAAACTTGCTTCCTTGATGTTGGCAGCAACTTATGGTCTCTTTCCCACGTTAGGGTTTTTATCCAAAATATTTAACCCCTAAGTTTAATGGCGTGAAAATATATATCCTAAAGCGTGACGTAAGTGTAGGGCTTTTTATTAATAAAATAATTATTCAATAATATGCTGTAATCGCTGACATCTTAGGCAACAAAGAAGTGTGTGTTTACGTTTTATTATATTAGTATAGATAAGTATAAGTATAGATTGCTTACAAATTGAATAAAAGTGTTCATAGTCAAGTTTCGTTAAGTCTACTAGTCACTATGAACTTCCAATAATTTTTTAAATTCCATTGGTTTCTATTATTTAGATAATGCATTAACAACATAATTTGTCCTTTTATAACTCATAGTATAATAATGACTGTGTTATGGCTAATTACCTCTAGCATGGATAATTACCTCATGAACTGGCCTCCTTACTGAACAATACACAGATTGCACAAACATTCTGTCGAGCAATGAACTCATAGCTCGTCATAAAAATGAAAAGTCGAGCAAATTAGTACTTCGTTTTATTATTATTATTATTTTTATATATGAGAAGGTGCAAACGAGCGGCGGGAACACAGAGGTGGTAAACGACGCCCGCAACACCAGAGGAATTACAGATGCGTTGCCGGCCTTTGAGGGAAATGTAGGCTCGCTTCTGGACCCAAGTCGTACTGGTTTGGAAATACCGCCGAGGACAGACCGATCTACAACGCGGCTTTTCGGGGCAGGAAGTTCCGTGAAAACCGCACGGTTTTATACGTTTTTACAAAATATTATACATGGTTACAATTCTAAAAATTTGCTACAAATTAATAATTTAATTGTCATTAGCATAAACTGTCTGTCGGAATCTATTCACTCCTGTAAATAGGTCACTAACGCCTTGCTGCTTGCTCAAGGTACTGTTTATCTGCAGGGCGAGAGCCCAGGGCCGGAGCGGCGTAACGGCGAGTGTGAACCGCCCGCCGCTGACATGGCAGCCACGCCGCCCGCCCCTGCGCCCGCGCCCGCCCCTGCTCGCGACGACCACGCACCACCTGTACAACCACCGGTAAGTTACATGCACTTTAGACTACAAAAAAGTTCACTGATGTCTTTTGTACCACTGGAACGTTAAAAACCTCAGTCACTTTTCTCAGCCATATAGAACATTAACTTGAATATTTAACTTGGATATATTATGGTCGTTTAGCGATAAGCTGTCGTCTTATCTATTCGAACATTATCATCATCATCAGCTTTTTCCACTGCTGGACAAAGGCCTTCCCTAGTGGCATCATCATCATCCCTAAACATCAAATATTCAGGAATATTTTCCCATCACTTATTATGGTTTTGGTACTTTTACAGTGAATCTTGTTATTCTATTTGATTTTAACATAGCAACAACAGAAGACACGATCGATAGTGGTATCCCTGACGCCAGCGCGGGAACGGGAGACATGGGCGAAGAAGGTAGAGTTTCTGCTTGCTGTGGTCGGGTTCGCGGTCGATCTTGGCAACGTGTGGCGGTTCCCTTACATCTGCTACCAGAACGGCGGTGGTAAGAACACGCTGCAACTCTTAAAACACATAAAAACTCACTATTAACCAGATATTTCCAGCGATCTAAAATTTGACATTCACTCTAAGACTAAGCTACACGTTTCCTTTTGGTTGTATGATAAACCAGAAATATCGGATGAATAAATTCAAAGACCAAGTCTACCTGTCTAGTCTTTTGTCCACCTTTGTGACTTATATAATAATCTTTGTGCGTTAGGTGCGTTCCTGATTCCGTACTGCATAATGCTGCTCTTCGGTGGTCTACCTCTGTTCTTCATGGAGCTGGCGCTCGGGCAGTACCATCGTTGCGGATGTCTTACGCTTTGGAAAAAGATCTGTCCTGCACTAAAAGGTAGGAGACCTGATTAATCCTTCAGTAGCAACGTCATCTAAAACCTTACTAGGTTTTACCGATAGCTACTGCTTTCGTAATCAATTTTACTATCTTACATCACAATTACCTTAGTGTCACGAGACTGTCGCTTTATCAGGACGCGCATATATACGCATCTACGGTTCCTCTGGTATTGAGGATGTCTATGTTCATGATCACCTGGGTGTTCCCATTGCGCGTTTGCCCCCTTCTCTTATAAAAAAATGCGAAATATTTTGCATAAACATTTAAGTAATGAACGTACCGCACGTCCCTTGAGACTCCTTCCTGTAGGCACTCTGAATTCATAATGATTGATTGACTAACAGACAATAAAACACACCGTTTGGGAAATCTCAATATCGATAATACTGTAGATAGAATAATACAAATACTTTAAACGATTCCTTTTCTTTAAGTTCATCAAAGAAAAAAATTAAAAAGCAATTTTCTAAATAAAATTAATACAACGTAGTTTGCGAGCTTTTTGTAACAACAATCACAATTTGTTCATCGTCTTTTAAAATTTCTAACGACATTTAATATCTAAAAATGACCACACATTGCAATGGAATCAACATAACCTGATTTCATTTCCACTAGAGCAGTCTATCGAGCATTACACCGCTTCCTTTATAAATATACAGGAGGCAATGCTTTTAAGTCAAGACAAATGGTGGCCACTCAATGGATAGTGCTTGTTAAAATGTATGAAACCCACGAAGAATCCAATTTGCAACGGCCGAGTCACACTTGGCGGGAAAAGTGGCGGAATGGCGCGCGCTCACAGATTATATTGAACGTTTAGAAATCAATCGTGTCTATGGTAATGTGACATCAGAGATACTGTTAGGATTTAATCTTATTATAATTTTGTCGTATTTCGTGCTATTTCATATTACTTTATTCATTTCTATAAAAATAACGATACATACAAGTGGGAAAATGTGTAAAAGTATAGTGACCGATGCCTAGAATGTCTGAAAAAGTTTTTATCAAGAATTTAATTTAACTTTTATATTTCTCAGTCGCTAACTGGTGCATACAGGCAGCGCCTGATCTGTCAGACAAATATTAGCTGAGCTCTCCTCGCTTTCAGTACGCCCATTTCGAACTCTCCAAATTCGATGCCAGTTGAATTCACGTACAAATTGTCTACGCAAACTTTTTATTAGGCTAATAACTGCATTTGTTCCCTTATTTGGAAGAATAGTTTAGTTATTGATTCATTTACCTACGATTTGTCTAATAGATTAGTTTCTATGCGTACTCCTTAGTAAGGCAAAGTATAATATTATGAGGTTAACAAATTGGCTTTAAAATATTTATAATGTTCAGCATTTAAAGTAAAGAAGCCTTTAAAGAAAAAAATTATTGTAAAGTAAAATTTGAAAATTTACGTTAAGAATTTTACCTTAGATATTTTTTTTGCGAAATTTCTTTACTGAATTCCATTCCTACAAAGTTATCCTTAAAATATATTTTATAAGGAGTATATTTTTTTCGTGATAGCAGTTTGACGCACGGAGATCGCCTCCTGTCACATAATTTGACCAATTCGATATCTGCGGAAGTTTCACCCTCGGAAACTTATTGGAGATTTTTAATGTCGGTATCTAACGACAGTTGTCATTTTGAAGATGTTTAAAAGAGAAGTAAGGCCAAAATTTATTGTTTTAACTTTCATGAATCATTTAGAATCGCATCTCTAATTCAATGAAAAAAATTATTTCCTTTTATTTTTATTATTCTAACTAACCAGTCATTCTTTTATTTTAATGTTTTTAAGTCACCTTATTTATTAAAATCTTTTTTAAATATAATTGGTGATTGACAAAAAATATATCACAGGAATATACATACATACAAAAATGTTTTCCGTCCTCATCAATATTGCTCGCTGATGGCGTATATTCTGTTATCTGTAAGCAATGCATCACCCCCAGACAACCCCTCACCCACTCACTCGCTTATCAACATATCGAGCCTCCCCGCTTCACTGCTGAATCACTTACAGCATTCTCTTATGAATGTTACACGGTACACGAATTGTAATATAATTTTTTTTTTTAATGTACTAAAATCTTCCCCTTTCATTGCTCTAACTAAATTGGATTGGATGTCATAATTTTAGTTCAATATTTTTAAAGTAGTAAGTCCAGATTTTTATCATTTTTAGAAATTCCAGCAACTCATCTACAGTTCCACGTTTGAACATTATTCATAAAAAAATATTAAAATAGTGGACACAATATTACGTTTTTCTTTATAATTGTCATGTCATATACTAGCAGGCGAAGTTTGACTAGTAATAACTTTGGTAATAATTTGAAATACACGTTTATCAATACTTGATTTGTGAACCGTGGCACCACGTTTTATCAGAATCTCGAAGATTTGTTATCAATCGTCATAAATAACACCATCTCGCAACCTAAACCAATTAACGACATCCAATACGGTGTCATTTGATTACCCGATAGATGGCGCTGATTCGATCAAACATGGCTTCGCGAGTTCGCGCAAACTTTGCGTTTGCACAAATTGACGCTCGCACCGGATGATTAATTTGATTCTAAACGTTTAGAGATTTATTGTGAGTCGACGAAATGGCTTAATTCAGTTTTATATCCACTTGTAAGAGGCTTTAATTTAATTAGAACTTGGTTTATTGTACCCTATTTCGTTGTTTTTGTTCTTGTTATGTTAATTTGTACTCAGTGTGTAACAGACGATTTTCATTTGTTGTTTTATTCTCATTATTTTAAATCAACTGATTATAAAGTTATTTTGAAGCAAGCATCTTTTTTATATAAACTAGGTTCTACGATTTGCTACGAGACTGCTACAGGCACTTTGTCTACAGTCACGTGCTACGCTATCTAACCTTACTTCGTTTGTCTCTAGGTGTGGGCTACGCGATCTGCATGATCGACATCTACATGGGCATGTATTACAATACGATCATCGGCTGGGCGGTCTACTACCTGGTGGCCTCGCTGGCGTCGCTGGGCTCACAACTGCCATGGACCAGTTGTGACAACGAGTGGAACACGCCGCTCTGCACGCCCATCACCTCACCGCAGATCTTCCTCAACGCCACTACTCCCGCTAAAGAATTCTTCGAGTAATGTTATTGATTTTAAAAGACATTTTTTTTTTCGAATGATAATAGACTTAACAGCTACGATATTATTTGAGAATTGTGTAACTTCTTTGATGTATTCTAGTTTAGATTAACTACATCCAGTACTAATAATGTATGTTTCCAGACGCAACGTGCTGGAACAACATAGATCTAACGGTCTAGACGACATGGGTCCCATCAAGCCTTCGCTTGCGCTCTGCGTCTTCGGAGTCTTCGTTCTCGTCTACTTCTCGCTGTGGAAAGGCGTAAGGAGTGCTGGAAAGGTAAAATCTACAATCCTTAACCAAAGTCACAGATTATCTAAGATTTTGCATGAATAGAATAGCATAGCAGAAATCAGGTACTTTTTTTATTTATTTCATTTTTTTTACTTCTTGTTAAAGAGTTTTATTTGGTTTTTTAGGTGGTGTGGGTAACAGCACTGGCTCCGTATGTGGTATTACTGATTCTGCTAGCGAGAGGCGTCACCTTACCGGGAGCTACGGAGGGTATACGCTACTACCTAACGCCCGAATGGCATAAGTTGCAAAACTCCAAGGTTAGTACTTTGACAAGATTTATTTCAATTGTTTTTAAAAATAACTCAGTGATAGTCGAATAGATTAGAGCAGGGGAGAACGAAGGAAGGTTATAATTGGAGTTACCTCATCAAAAGCATTTGACAGAAGAAGCAGACTTCCTACTGTCTTCTGTGATATTTCTTATCCAGTAACTGTTCTTGTTCCACAAATGGCTAATCTTGGTGGCTTTTCTGATGTTATTAAATTCTCAGGTGTGGATCGACGCAGCCTCTCAGATATTCTTCTCCCTCGGCCCCGGCTTCGGGACGCTACTGGCGCTCTCCAGCTACAACAAGTTCGATAACAACTGCTACCGCGACGCGCTCCTCACCTCCTCTATCAACTGCCTCACTAGCTTCCTTGCGGGATTTGTCATCTTCTCCGTATTAGGGTTAGATTTTAAAGTAATATCGATCTTATATAAAACTCAATTTTCACTATACAGACCTGTTGATATCGATACTAATATAAAAATATCAGAATCATTGAAAAGAAAGTCAATACTTTATGCTTGGCTTTTATTATGATGTTGACCTGTAGATGTTTTACAACAGTGAAAACTCAATTAATCTTTTATTTTATGTGTATGTTAGGTATATGGCGCACGTACAGAACAAGAGCATCGAGGAGGTGGGCCTCGAGGGTCCGGGGCTGGTGTTTATCGTGTACCCCGAGGCCATCGCCACCATGACAGGATCCGTCTTCTGGGCCATCATATTCTTCCTCATGCTTATCACTTTGGGACTGGACAGTACTTTTGGAGGTTATATTTTTATTACACTACTTTGTTTACGTCTTTTATTGATCCTTTTAGTTTAAAACAAAAAAAATATTTCTTTAACACTTCTGGAATTTGTACCTCAAACTCACTTAAATCAGGCCCACAACTCTAAAGAGAAAAAACACTTTAATTAAAAGTTGTTACTGGTTTAAAATAAATATTTGTATAAAAAATCCCTCTTTATAGATCATTCTATAGAGGTCGGTGTATAAAAGAACCAATTTGAATAACCCCTTATTCAATTCATCCGATTCTTGGCAGAATAAAGGTTCCTTCTTTTGATGCCGAATTTAATATACCCATTTCCCATATAAAGGGATATTAAAACACTAAAATATTGATTGCTAACTTCATCTGTTTTGTTGGTAGCTTATTTTCGGTCTCATTGGGCATTAGCTTGTCTGTTAAATTGGTTGAAATTTGATAGATTTCAAAATATTTGACGTGCATCAAAGTTGCATGAAAATACTTTCTTGTATAAAACTTAAGGCAAAAGCCGGTCAGATCCGTATTGATAACCAAACGATGATATTAATGACACCTGAGCCTTATTCTTGTTATATTCCGTATTGTTTTTAGCTTTAAACTTCCACATATTTCCGTACAGGTTTAGAAGCAGTGACGACGGCACTTTGCGATGAATATCCTCGCGTACTCGGCAGACATCGAGAGATATTTGTTGCTGTTCTTTTACTGTTCATTTACATCTGCGCTTTGCCAACCACAACTTATGTAAGTTGAATCCCTTCATCTAGATGTTTAGCGAGAAACACTGTGAAGTGTCGGTCTAAGCTATTACCTAGTCGCCGATTGTAACCGTAATATACTTCATATTCCACTGTGGGATACCTACAAAATGGTAATATAACTAAGTTTAAGTATAAGTATTCTATCATCTCCTATTACCCACTTAATGAGGGAACAGTAGGTCGTCAAGCAATATAAAACTTAATATTTATGACTGTATAGATTTCTTTATGACTTAATTCGATGATAAAAACAATAAAATCAAAATCTGTTGCGTCGTGAGATTACGTTGATAGCTTTTTGGTATTACGTTTCGCTTCAAATCAGCAGTTTGTTTTATGATAGACACACGATGCGGCAAATTGAAGGATTTCAACACGCATAGGAAGTAATCGTGCGTGTAAACGTAATTGTGTATCGACATCGTGATACAAGGTTTAAAGAATTATTGTGCCTCATTTTATAAGTATCATCATCATCATCATCACCAGCTCACTATACGTCCCCACTGAGGCGCTCGGAGCCTACCCTACAGTTAGGATGACTAGGCCATAGTCAACCACGCTGGCCAAGTGCGGGTTGGTTGATTTCACACATATCTTTTGAATTTCTTCTCCGATATGTGCAGGTTGCATCACGATATTTTCCTTCACCGTAAGAACGTCGGGTAAATTATGTACATACGAAAATTCAAAAAATCGAAAATCACATTGGTACATGGCGACGGGATTCGAACTCAAGACCTGTAGATTACAAGTCAAGTGCTTAAACCACTGAGCCACCGACGCTCGACGCTTTTATATGTATAATTTCGTAGTATTAGCTAAGATAATGAATTTGCACAATAAATAAACGCTATCTCACAGCCCGTAGCCTCTGGACGTGCTTGAATAATTCAACACCCACCCACTCAACACGATGACCCGACGAAAGATTGACTACTGACAGTACGCGCACTCTTGTTTCCGACTTATGTTTTATTTATTGAATACTAAGATGGTTTAGTATGGTATACAGTACTATATTTTTGTCTTGAAATTTGGATCTAATTATCCGAAATTCGAAGTATAAAGCGATGCAGAAGGTACTTATCTATATCTGTACTTAATACTATATAACTACTGGGCCAATCTCAAAGATTCTTTCACCATTAAAAAGCTACGTTATCAGTGAGTAACATAGGCTTTTTTTAAGGGCGAAGGCGAAGTCGCGAGCAACAGTTAGTAGTGAAATATTGGCAGATCGCATGGTTATGATAAGTTCCTTTAAAGATGCTTGTTAGACATAGACATTTATTACATGTTTCCTTCACTCTCCAGGGCGGTGTATACCTGGTGGATCTTCTAAATGTGTACGGCCCCGGTCTTGCAATCTTGTTCCTGGTGTTCGCGGAGGCGGCGGGCGTGTGCTGGCTGTACGGCGTCGACAGATTCTCTGAGGACGTGCGCAGCATGCTCGGTCACACGCCCGGGATATTCTGGCGCGCTTGCTGGACTTATATCAGGTAATAATCGCTAACAAGAAAGAAAAAGAATCTAATAATTGTCCCTTAGAAATATAAAATACCGCAGAAATACGTGAATAATATTGTTTTCATATCAGTCCTGTGTTCCTGCTCGGTCTGTTTGTGTTCTCCGTGCTATCACACGAGGAGATGCTGGGTGGTGAGTACACGTACCCTGGCTGGTCTATTGCTGTCGGTTGGGTGATGACAGGCACCACAGTCTCCTGCGTGCCTCTGTACATCATCTACAAATTCATCATCACCCCGGGCAGCTGCTACCAGGTGAGCTGTATTATAAATAGGGAAGAGAATGGAAAAGTCTGTCTTTGTTGAATTTTAAGATCTATGGGATTAGCATATTTTATCCGAGCGTTTCGGATGTAGTGATGAATTCTTCAAAGATCTTTCAAATTTTAAATTCTCGACGTATTTACTTTCATTTGCAATTTTTTGAAAGTGTTTACCTTTAGCAATGTCATAGCAGATATGGTCGTGTGAAAATATTTTTTTAGCATTTCAAGGCATTTATTTCCCATGTTTTGCAGCGTATAAGAACCATTAAGAGACCAGAGGAGAGCTCCGCGCCATCGGGCGAGGTGGCCGTCTGCAGCCTGTGACTGCCGCCGCCCGTCGAGTGGCTCGTCTAACTCTGCTCACACTGTACGTATACCTCAAATCACCAGAACAGAAGATAATAGAGGATGAAATATTATTCTCACTCTTTCTTTTTCTCCATCATCTACTGTTATTTATAAATTCATAATTTTATACAATAAGGTGGCAAACGAGCAAGCGGCCACCTAAATCCGCCAA
>LD688964.1:1271877-1282089 GCA_003118335.3 Papilio memnon
CTTCAGTTTTAACTGCACGAATATAACTGTACTGTTTAAACTTACATACGAACTATTAACTTTACAGTCCGACTGTAAAGTTACAACTGAAGGTGTGTGTGGTTTTTAAATCGCAGTATTTATTTGTCATAGATTATTAAAAAAAAATGAATGTTATTTTCTTTATTTCCAGTTAAAAGCCAACTGAAAATTGGATGTTAGCAAGTACTTTTAATGATTAGTGTTTTAAATTGTTACAAATCAGTGTATTATTTATTTTGCTTAGTTCAGAAGTGTGCGTTTGAAGATAAGAATTTTACTGTGTAGTTTAGTAAAATGCTTTGGTAATAAAGTTTATATGATAGCCTTTAAAATAAATATGATAATCGCATTAGCATTTCACGTTCTGTATTCACTGTAGTTTCTAGTACTAATTAATTATAACCGAAATATATGTTAAATCGCTTCATAAATGATATTAGAAGTACAAAAAGTTAGAAACGGGTTGCAATTTACATTTTAAGCTATATTTTCTATCAAAGAATTGTTCTTTTTCTAATTTTTAAACATATTATTTTTCTGTGATAAAAAAACTTAGGTTTTAAGTACGATTTTTCCGAGAATGTGTTATAGCTTTATTTCGATGATTTTATTTGTAACATTAAAAAAAAAATTTTTTGTAAATTCTTGTAAGTTTTTCTTCTTGTTCTAACATGTGTATATTATAGTTAGATTGTAAATATAAATAAAAAAAATGCTGAGCAGACTATAAAATAAAAATACGCTTGTTCATATTTTATTTATTAATACTATTTAATATTTCTGTATTCGCGGGCAATGAATACAGAAATATTGAGATATATACGTGCATGTTACGAATACATTAATATAGGTACATTATATGCATAGTTAATGCATAATTTATTATTAAGAAGAAAATTAGTACAGCACTGTAGAATTGGCGCATCACTAGATTGGCATAAACATCACATCTGACAGCTGTCAATGTCATTAGACGAAAAGGATTATGGCGCGCGATCCTGGCAAGAAGTGTTGCTCTGAGTTTTTAATTTATCGCGATAGTATCAATAAAATAAATTGTTTAAAATTATGTATTTAAGGTTAAAATGTAGAAAAACATAAGCCATATATTTAAGACATCTAATACGCAATGTGTTGTAGAGAGCTTTTTTATGTAATAAAAAATATTATACAACGGCGTTTAGATGCCTTCTAACTTAAGTGAAATAGTTAAATATGTTTGCAACATTGAAGTACTTCGATTACATAACTTATTTAGAAAAATGTAGCGAAAAAAAACCTCTCATCTTCTCTAATACTCATAAATTTATGGATCTTTGTAGTTGAATTTTAATCCAAATATATTGTAGAAAAATTTATAATCGTACATGTCTATATTAATATCTGTTCTAATCGCATGTTAACTTATAAGCTTATAGACAGTGTTACGTGTTAGAAATTAAGTGTTTTTATAAAAAAAAATACGAAAATTGTTCATATACCCACATAAAGTTATTATTCTTTTGTACATTGTTATTGTTAACGATAACTGTTGCTGTGTTAGGAAAACATGTAATCTAAAAACAGATCTAATAAACCAACAAATGTCTAGACGAGCCACGTGTCAGCCATCACATGACTCTCTAACCATTTGTTTAAAAAATATAGCATTTTATTTATAAAGACCCTTTAGGAAATTCTATACTTATCTTAAACTGCTACTCCCCAAACTATAAATCCTACTTATTTCAGGTGCACCATGAGCACTGATCTGCATAGATATGTCATTGCTTATAAATGACAGCGTTCATTTCGTTCCGATTTAAGCGCGCTTGTTGATTTTATCACTATTTTTAGTTCCAATCCTCACCACCGCCATTAACCGCAACCGCTAGCGCCAAAATGGCGGAAGTCAAATACACACAAAATAACACGTTTTATATCCTGTCCATTTATAGACAGGGGGTTAGTTTTTCGGAGGTTACTTTAGATGAGGGGGTTTAAATAAGATTTTATCCATACATCTTGGTTCATTAAAGATTCCCTAAATTCGTCGATATTTCCAAAAAATGTCACATAAACGTTACAGCCGTCTAGTTTCTGACAGTTGTAAAGTTATTTGACATAACAAAATCAAAAAGTGTACAACCAAAAATATCAACAATTAAAATTTTAAAGATAAATTTGAAGTACTGCGATGTTAGTTGCGTTCTAAACATGCTCGGCCTGGAGGGGGAGCTACTGGAGTCCAGCCAGCGGCGCAAGCATGGCGGTCCAGTCTATAAGTTATTGTACACCCTACGTAAGTAATATATTCAATCTATTTCTAAAGTGCTACGACTTAGGGTCCTTCATGAAGCGAGTGTATCACCTCATCAAAGGTCAACAACGTATCTGCAGTTCCTCTGATGTCCACGGGCATCGATGATCAGATCGGTCTTCTCGCTGATAGTTTACCTTCTCTTATAAAAATGTTAATCGAAGTGGCGACGAATATTGTAATGGTGTCCCTGATTGGAAAAGATGCAACTTAGAACTTAGAGAAAAAAGACTGCGTATAAATATTGAAGGTCAGATTTTTAACAGACAAAGCAAAAGTGTTGCATACCTTTGCACCTCTTTGGCACTTGAGTAGAAGGCTACCAGCAAGGCTAATCCGTGTAAAGAATAGATATAAGCGCCATGATTGCTGATTATTCTAATGGCCCATACATTGTGATTATTTAGGATCTGGCCACACGCCGCGGGAACACAATGGCGATGTGGCTGAGCTGCAACGGCGAGGTCTGGGGGATGGGCCCCACGGCGGTGTTCGCCAGCGCCGCGGCCCTCTTCCTGTACAGCGAGCTTCAGGCGACCATCAACTCTGGCGGCGCTCCGGCGCACCCTACAATGCTAGAGAATTCGCTGATTGTAATGCATTTTAGTATCATAAACATCAGCAAAGATCGAGTATTAGAGAAGGACTTAACGCTGTCTTGTAAATATATTTAAAACCCTTTGTTTCAATGAAGTAGTTCCGAATTTTCTTTTGGCGAATCGCTATATGGGTTTTCCTCATAATATAATCCTTCCGTCCGTATAATATAATCCGTAGCCTTAATCCTAATTTTTATTTGTTATATATATCTAATATTTCAGTCGACGATGGTGTTGGGAATGCTGGCCCTTATGGTCCACCTGTGGGTTTGTTTCACGCGGTTTTTCCTGTACTATTTGGACACTTTAATTAGAGACGTAAGTACATTCCTTCTGAACCTCAAAATATACCATAAAGCCTAAAAAATTGTCAAAAGCCTGGTTGGACTGATTGATATATTGAAGGATTTTATGAAGAACAGGAGTGGGAGTCGCAAAATAATTATAACAAAGAGAAGACGAAGAAAACAAAGAGGAAATAATACATTCGAAGTACTTATTGCAGAGTCCGGGCGTCCTGTTAGAGATGACAACGGTGGGCCTGCTGGGCGGAGAGAGCGAGCTGGTGCCGCTGGGCCCACTAACACGCTTCATGCGCCAACAGCAGAGTCAAATACACATCACCGCCTGCTGGTTCCTCGCCCTTTGTTACGCCGATTTCATCAGGAAGCACTACTGTGAAAGATTCACCGTGCCCTACTTAGAACAGTGGTTTGTATGACCCTTCGATTTTCTTCCAATGAGAAGAATATCCTGACCACGAGATGCGATAGAACCTAGTACACATTTTTTTTCTTTACCTAAATCAGGCAAAACGAGCTGCATGTCTACACCGCCCGAGGTGTGAACAGAACCATTATGAACATCCAGGCATTCGTAGCCAACGTGCAGCAGCGCCTCAGCACCCGGGAGCCGGAGCCGGCGCCAAATAGCTATGCACAAACGTAATACTATTCCATACCCACAATATCTACAGCTTTTAAAGTGTACATTACAGCTTTTATAATAAAACATAATACGTTTCGCCTGATAAAACCAACATTATAACAAAATCTGATTTGTTCCCAGATTCTTTTTCAGAAAGAAGATGACCTTAAAAACGCCACCATTCAATTATTAATTACTGGCTCTATCTCAACTCCTTACGTCTTAAAAGATATGGAAACATTCAACCCCACGCTATTAACAGATAGATTCAGTGAATATAAATGTGGTACTCGTATCTTTAGATATTCTGTTCATCCCTAGAGTGACGGTACGTTGTACAAGAGAAGAGCGTCATCGGTGGAACTGCGGGCGTTCGCGGCGCAACTGGCAACCTCCAGCCCCATGGGTGGCCGGCGCACCAGCGACTCCGCCCTCTACTGCAAGAAGCATGACGGACCTCTACCACCCCTACCCTTTCCGATACAAAGTAACGACACAACCGGTGAAGCGATCGAGAAGCTTAAACATTTTATAAATGTAATTGTAATCTTATAGTTTATCTTATTGATTACTGTAATCTTCAATTACACATTGGCCATAAAGGTAGAGAAAGACTGAAGAAAGTATGAATGGAATGTGAAAGAGGATATGCTTAAGTAGGGAGTGAATTCAGATATGACGGCTGTGGTGATGTATTGAATAGCAACACATACTGTGCCGACCCTCCGTAGGGACAAGGGCAAGCTGTTGATGATGATGATGACTGAAATGTTCGTTTAGATAGATCTGGAGAACCAAAACACTGTGAATTGACCATAGCATAGCGTTACGTTGTCTTTATTATCTTTGTATCGTCTTCCAGGCCACCAGGTGTTACTGTAATGCCGACAAACCATGTGATTTGCCCCGTGTTGACAATACCACGTCGACAAATGTTTTATGGCGATGAAAATGTACATGAAAAAACAGAATAAATTGATTGTCGTAACGTTTTGTATATTTTATTTCTCGTTTAGTTCTACAAAATATCCTCTCAAGTATTTAGATAACAATGTTAAATTAAGCCCATTCAATTTGATGAGTAATTTTTATTAGGAAGCTTTTAGTGGCAAAGATAGGGAAAAGCAATCAAACGAAATTATGCCGAAACCGTTTAGGTAATTTTTTTTAAAGGAAGAGAGATTTTAGAAATGATACAAATCAATAAAAAATTATGCCAACGGATAACCTCACGAGTAAATATCTAAGTATTAAATTAAATAAAATTAAAAATATAATGACAGACATTACAAATTGTCAAAAATAGTTGCAAAAGGCACGTCAAAATGCGCATCAAAATCATCGACTGTACTAACACAACATAAACACCAGCAATACTAAATGAAGAAATAGTAGCACGTAGTATTGGCTTCCAAATTCCAGATGAGATGATATCTAAAAATGTGGACACAATATTTATGGAACTTCCTCCTAGTCGAAACTTCAGAGGTTAGTTCAATATACCTCAAGTTTTACCTTCTGATTATCGATTGAAGGAAAGAGGGTTTTTATTTCCACACCCTTTCTCTCCAATGCCTAAGGCAGGTTTAGAAGTCAGCGACATTCCAAAATCTTTTATGTATGAAATAAAAGCTAACACAATCTAATTTAACAGGCAAAAAATACTCTAGTAATTTATCTCCATGTTCTTATTCCACTGTTTGTGGTGCTCCACAAGTTTATGTCTTCTAAATGTTCATGTTTTTAGCTAATTGAATGGGCAAAATGTGGCGACGACTACATATCTACGGTGCCCACAATCTTATGGGCCATCGGCGCCTCAGCATTCGCGCATCGCTTGCTGGTCTCCATGTTCCGTAGATTTATGTTTAGAAGAGTGGCGCTATGGGAAGTCGTTCTGCAAGTATGATCTTATTTTGTAATGTAGAATCTAAATTAACAATAGGTACTGGCCAGGGTGCCTTCTACATCTAGTTCCATCTTTGATCAATACGCTTCTTTAAGTGAGAGTCAAGACTTGTCAAATGTATGGTGTAAAAGGGGAACATTAATTTTTTTGTTGCTATTTCCAGCATCTCCTGTTCGTGTGGATGGTGCTGTACAGCCTTCACTTCTGGCACGTGTCTGTGGGCCTCATCAAACTGTTCATAGACTATTGCGACGAAGAAGTAAGTTCTTCGAAACAGTTCCTGGTGAAATTCAGCAAATTTTCCTTTAGTATACCCATAAATATCCAGAAGTTGAAATAAGCTTTCATCTTTTAGTAAATTACACAAAGTTTGGTTAGGAAATACTGCTAGACTCAAAACATACGTACGTTTCACAGGGGGAAATTCTGATGGATGAGGAGAAATTGGCGACCGTAAATATAATGCAGCAATGGGTCATCTGGCTGTTTGGCGTATCGCCTCTTGCGGTGTACTGGTACACACGACCTCGGCGGTCTTCACCACCCATTATGATATGGTACCAAATACTTTGCGTCACATCATCATATTTTAACTTTTTTTTCTGTAACTTCTTTGTTCCACAGGATTACAACCAGTCCATGGCAGAGAAGGGAAATGGGTCCCTATGGATATTATTTAAATCGACCGTTTTCCTCCCTGCAGTCCCTCACAAACCTATCCCTACAGGAACGCACGCTGACTCTAAGGCGCGCAGTAAGCGATTCTAAAATCATTATCAGAGAACCGCCTAAAAAGAAAAGAATTTCTAAATCTATATAGAATTTTACATGATAAATAAAAAACTACTAATTGTGATTTGTATTTTATTTTAAGTTAGGATTACAATTATATATTTTAGTCTTCGTACAAAAATAGTAAATTATTAAAAATTAACCAATTTTCATTTATAAAATTACAATTAAAAGGCCGTGAACGCACCCTAACCTTTTATTCTAGCAATCGCAATTATTCTACTAAATTAGGCAATAGATGTCACTAGTAAGTAAATTAGTGCGTGATGTTGAGATGTGCACAGGCGGGTATATGAGGCGGGGCGCTGTCAGCGGCGGCATACTAACCTTGCGTAGGGTGTACCGTGATCATGAAGGCGGTTGCCCCAGGCTGGCTCCGGCCATTGCACTGCGGCGGGATGCAGCTAGTCTGTGACTGTCTCATACTGAGATACGTCGTACGCGTAATTTTTGGTAGTTGGACATGCGTTCTGCGCGGTCCTCGATCTTACGAAAGGAGTTTTGCGAGCCTAATCGTTTTAAACGAAAACACGTACCAAGTGGTTTTCATACTGATTATGAAAATTTAAAAATCTACTTATGAATATTGCAAAATAAGCAAACTTCGCTTATCATCAAATCAAAATCAGAACTTATAAAGTGCATTTCCTGTAGATATATTTGTTTTTACCATAATGCTACATTATTCATTATTAGTTTATCGTCGTTGTAAAGGTTGGTCTAAGTCAAAAACCTGTTTTACAATTTTTATACCTTCCTCTATTTCGTCCAATGTTTTTAGTATACTCATGACTGTAATAAAAAGACCCCCACATTAACAGAGTTCAAAAGGAGTTTCTCAATTTCATAACATAACTTAAAAAGAATAATAAAACTGCTACTTAGTTTGATAAACATTATTAACAAGTTACAATAGAGATTCACAGAGCCTGCCTTGATGACCTCCAAAACATTATAAGAAAATGTATCTTCTAGAAACATCTCTAACATTTATATTATTAAAATATTCTGATTAACTTAGCTAGAATTATTTTTTAGCCAACCCTAATATTCTATATATCAATAACCTTAAAAAAACATAAAAACAAGCATTAAACATAGCATATTTATATTTATATGACGCGATATCTCTACTAACCGAAATCCCGACAACTAACCAATACGACGCACGAAAGCAGCGGCGCGCACTGTGTGAAAGAAAAAAAACAACACGTAAGACACATTTATTTACACAAACAGAAAACATGTATAAAAATATGTTTTTATTCAGATTACAAAAATCTCTCCATCTAATACTAACAGGGTACTATGTATCGCTCGTTGTCGTTTTCTTAAGTTTGTTGACTGCAAAGCTGCGTAGAGGATCGCTTTGTCGTGCCTGAAACAAAAATATATTATAGAAAATCGTATTGTAATTTAATAATCGTTCATATCTCCGTCTCGCTCTCTCCCTGTAAAATTTATTAATTTCATACAAACAACTATCTCTCTTACTTATATGGAACAAAAAGAATAAGAAATAGACTTTCTATCATATTAACTCTTTAATAAATTACATTGTAAGCTATCTTACTTGATATTTATGTCTCTTAGCGCTGCCGAAGTTGGTTTGCTTCTGTTTCCTCTTCTTGTTGGGTACCGGAGGCTGTTCAGCATCAGGCTCAGGAGTATCATTCCTCAGAGCTGCTGGTAGCAGGTACTCTGGCACATGGGCTAATTGTGGTTGTAACCTTACTGTATGTAGAGCTTTATCTCTTCGTAACGCAGCTAAATCTGTTGGATTCTCTTCAAAGTAACCCTAGAAGGAAATATGTCTTGTAGTGTTTGTATGGTTTTGTTTGTGTTTGAAATTATATATGGTAAATCAGAGAGAAGATTAGTCGTTCATCAATGTATTATGTTTGTATGGTTTCATCATTAGATGGCTTTTTCGAGAAGTTTCCTAAGGACCAAAAGTTATAAATACAAAATCTTACTAACGTTATACATGTGAATGTTTGTATGGATGGATTTTATAGCACAAATATTGAACAGTCGGAAATAACACATCGGCTACCTAGATATTTTATTTAATTTTGTGCAGACGGAGTCGAGAGCGAAAGCTAGTTAAGACTGGCTAAATAGCCTCATATTAACTTCCGCTTTACTTAAAATTTATTTTACTCGTTAACTAGTATTCCTGACATTTTTTCGATAAGAAACGGTAAAGTACAAACTTGGTCCTTCGAGCAAGGTAAATGTTACTTTAATTATAATACTTTTCGAAGGTCTAAAAATAGCGTTTTTCAAAAGCTTCTTTTTATAGATATTTGTTACCTGTAGCTTCTTGCAATTAAGAAGTTCCTGTTTGATCTCCTTGAGTCGAGCTTCGCGCACCGCAATGCGCGTCACGGCGCGCCACGCGTCACGAGACCGGTATCGGAAACCTTCCACCTCTTCTAATGCAAATTCGTATTTCCTGACAAAGATTTACAACCAATTTAACATCAACAACACTTTATATCCCCACTGAGGGGCTCAGAACCTACCCTAAATTATGGTTAACTAGGATATAGGTACTCAATAATTCCGCACTGTGGGATGACTTCACAAATATCTTTTAATTTCAAAGATGTATGTTACATTACGATATTTTTCACTATATAAGATTGTCAGGTACACATTATGAAGTTTCGAAATTGAAAAACTATGATATATAGCAAGATTAGAATTAAAATATTTCTATTGATTTTTAAATAGTGAAAACTTACTGTATAACCTTTTCTCCGTTAAAACCTTTAGACAAATGTTCTTCAACCGCATCCATGAGTGTTTTCTCGCGTAGTGATACGAACGATAGTACTGAACCCTGAAACCGTAAAAATGAGATATTTAAACTAAATTCAATCAATGAAAATCACTACCTTTCACCCGCGAGTCTATCCGCGATTAATTAAAAAGAAACAAAAGACCTAGCCTTATGTGTTCTTTCATACTACGCTCTACATCTACAAATTACATCGAGATCCATTGATCCCTTTAGAATACAAACTCAAACAAACATCCATATAAACTTTGACATTTGATAATATTAGTAAAACATGTGGAATAATTATGTATGACTTTTGAATATTTTTTTTTCATCAGTTATTTACCTGATTGTTCCCTCTAGCAGTTCTGCCCGCTCTATGCACATAGGAGTTCACGTCCAGGGGAAAATCAAAGTTGATAACATTGGATACATGTTGAAAGTCGATACCACGCGACACGCCTGACTCTTTGTCCTTTTTCCGCTTCGATTTTTGCTGAAATAAAGAAAAATGGATTGGTATTTGTACAATATAATATTTTGAGAAATGTTTCTTAAATAATTACAAAACGCTGTTACTCATAAGTGGAAGTTACTAATGCCATGTCATCTGCCAGGAATAAAAGAGACCTAATTATTTTTAAACATGTTGACAATGGAAACCTGCACTTATGACATTTAGGTTCAAAAAATATTAAATTAAGTACATTAAAAAGTTGTATATCTGTAAATTTAAAGTGAGATCAATCGGAACCCGAATTACACATTCAGTTGACATTTGACACACACAAAAAAATTGTAGCATAGTTGTTGTCTAGGGGAACTACACCCTCTTCAATATTCAATCATATTAATAACTAGCTGTTCCCTTGCGGCT
>LD688964.1:1298120-1318101 GCA_003118335.3 Papilio memnon
CGTCAAAGTGCGTTCGGAAACACATACCACACGACTTCAATAAAATAACGTAAAACGTGGTATGTATGCATTAGGTAACAAGATCCATTTAAGGGTTAAATATATATTTAGGGTCATATATGTCATAGAGCTAAACAAAATATATGGAGTAGAAAAGCTGCAAATATTTCTGTTTTCGATAAATCTAAGTTATGGTTCATAACATTTGTTTTCCCTTTCCAGTTAGTAACTATAATTTAGATTGCATTGAGACCTCGATATCTAGATCAGTGTTCAAACAATACAGTTCCGTTACGACGTCTATGAACTTCACCTTGGCCTTGCTCCCGGCCTTGGCCGTGTCCCGCCTAGATAATGCGTCCTCGTTAATCAAACTCGCGGATAGCTGCTGCTAGGTGTATGATATCTTAGTATATTTATGTAAGACATTTACAATATTCAATACGAGCTGTACCCGTGCGGCTTTATACGCATGACGTTATAAAAAAAATATTGTTTACATTTGTCAAATTCTCAATTGCAAATGTCAAAATTTAAATAAAGAAATGCCAATGAAGGCCTATGACATTTGATAACAATTACTGTTATCACGGCAATGCTTCCTTGATGTTGTCAGCTTGTAGTTTTTGTCCTTTTCCCGTATGACGGTTTTTTCCAAATTATTTACTCCCTAAGTTTAATAGAGTGAAAACATATAGCCTAAAGCGTATCTTAAGTGTAGGGCTTTTTATTAAAGAAAGAATTATATAAAAATATACTGTGATTGCTGACATCCTACATAACCAAGTAGTGTCTGTTTGCACTTTATTATATTGGATTATTGATTTTTCATCAGACAAATTCACACAAGTAGAGAGTGCATCCCAACAAAGTTGTAGTACTCAATACAATAGCCAGTGGTCGTTAGTAACCTTTTCATTTTTCTGTATGTTTTTGTTTTAGATTCTGCAGTAACCATGGCAACAAGTGTCCGCGGACGGGTGCAGCGCCCGCAGAACTGATGTGCGTGGCGGAGGCAATGATGCCCAGACTCATATTGCGACTCCTGCAGCATTTTAGAGAGAACAGGTTAGTATTATACTAATGGTATTTACACTATTGATATAATGTAATTGTTATTTAAGCATGGTTGAGTAACTAGGTAGCCCTGACAGGGTAGGCTCAAGGATGTTGGTGTAGTTATACCAAGAGAAAATATTATAGTTTCATTATTAATTAATTGTTTGGATAAATATTGTATATATGATGTCATGTTCATTGTCATCAACCTTGACATGATTTAAAAGGAAGTTTACCAAAGTTTATTGTTGGCATAAGTATTTTAGCAAACATAGACATACCCAAACTCAAAATGTAAATTACATTTTGTTTTGATAAGCTCAAGTTACTGGTTAATAGTCCAGACTTACTGTACCAAAATCAGTTCCGTGCATTAGACATATATGTCAAAATTTAATTGACATACAAACCCATACAATAACTTGACAAGTATTTTATGTGTGACTTTAAAGTCCAAAAAAACTGTAATGATTACATCTTTTAACTAACTTTATAAAGCTCTTTGGCAAATGCTATTATCACTTTTCAGAACTAATATGTAGTTTACAATATTGATGGTTTGTCTTTGTCTATTCCAGTTGGGGTACACAGACCACATCGGACAGTTATCGTATCGCGGTGCAGGAGTGCGAGGGTTATGTGCAGATGCTAATGGAGTTCAACAACATGGGGGACCTCATGCGTTCCGCTATGACGAAAGCACTCATCAATCCACAGGTGAAAAAGAATTTACATTATAGACCTACAAGGATCTTTTGGTAGTTTTTTGACATTGACAGTTTTTATAGTTACCAGTAAATAAAAAAATCCCACTTTGCGAAATTCTCCTATGTTAAATACAAAATCAGATTTGCAACTTGTGAGTTGAGTGCCCATAGTAATTTCTTAATATTTGAATTGACATATCTTCTAAACTGTAAGCTTTTTTGTTCAGAAATTAACAATAACTAGCAATTGTAAGCATTATCATGGCCTTGGCCTTAATATCAGCAAATAAAACTACATATATCAGCACACGACAAATGGTAACATTCTGCCGTGCAGTCGCCGCTCCTTCATTGGTCAAATGTTTTCACAGTGACATTGTTAGTTGTAAATATACCAACTGCCATATAAACCTTGTAGGACTATACACTGGATTGCAAGATATTTGATTTAACATTTAACTTCATATCAATAATTTGTACTATCCAGATGTACCGCAACTTGGTGGAGCCTCCCTTCCCGGATACGGAGTACGGACGCTACATGGCGGAGTCCAGCAAGATGTACGACAAGGCCATCGAGTCTTTCCCCGCGCCGGAGCCGCCTGACGAGTGAGTGGCGCTAGTGTGCTTATTGCGGCCATAGAGTAACATACATCATAGAGTAACATACGCCATAGAGTAGAATTTAGTTGGTAAATCTTGGAAAAGTGTAACTATAATTATTTCGATGACTCCTACTATTGTAAGAAACTATTTTGCAATTTACACCTTTGTTATGTTTTCTAACTTGATAAATAGAAATTTCTTTGTAAATTTGAAAATAATGTTAAAAGAACCGTCTATTATATGTTCATGGTTATGTTTTAATTAATCGTTTTAATGTTTTAAATATATTGCAAACTTTGCTTTAAATTATACGTTAGGTATGTACTTATCGATTTTTCTATAGAATTAATTCAATATATTGATTGTTAAGAGCGTCGGTGGCTCAGTGAAGAGCGTCGGTGGCTCAGTGGTTTAAGCACTTGACTTATAATCTGCAGGTCTTGAGTTCGAATCCCGCCGCCATGTACCAATGTGATTTTTCGATGTTTCGAATTTTCATACGTACATAATTTACCCGACGTTCTTACGGTGAAGGAAAACATCGTGATGAAACCTGCACATATCGGCGAAGAAATTCAAAGATATGTGTGAAGTCAACCAACCCGCACTTGGCCAGCGTGGTTGACTATGGCCTAGTCACCCTAACTTTAGGGTAGGCTCCGAGCCCCTCGGTGGGGACGTATAGTGGGCTGGTGATGGTGATGATTGATTGTTAGTTATTATCCAAAATGGTATCAACAGATACCGACATCTGCCGGCGCTGGCTCCCCGGCTGCAGCACAACACGCTGCTGGACGAGTTCATATTCTGGACGTTTAAGTACGAGTTCCCTCAGAACGTGGTCTGTTTCCTGCTGAATATGTTGCCAGATCAAGATTATAAGGTAAATTATGTTTAATTTATATTTTTCTATGTTTTTGTACTGCGATAGACAAGCAAAACAATGAATATGATGTCAAGTGTAGAGTTTACTGTCTTTAAAACTTTTTGGGAAGAACACTGTGATATTTATTTAGTTTTTTACATCATAAGATGACAAATGAGCAAGTGATTATCTTAATTAGCCGCGATTGCGATGCGACACTTGGTCATAGACATTTGCAACACATGTTTTGCCTACCTAAAATCAACTCAAATCTACTTTCCCTTTCCATCCATTCCTTTAAAGAAAAAAATGCTTCTATTAGTTAAACTAGAATTTGCATTATTTTTACACCAAAAAATCTATTTAAAACATGAAAATGTTAAAATTGTTATTATTTTACTTTCCAGGAACATCTAACACGTACATTCGTGATGCACTACGCCCGTATACCGCTTGTACTAGAAAGTGCAGCGGACCCGGACACACTGTCCAATAGAGTAGTGCACATGTCAGTACAACTGTTCTCTAACGAAGCGTTAGCACTGCGCTGTGTACAGCAACTGCATCTACTGCATGTAATGGTGTTGTCACTGCGCTTGATGATGGGCCGCATACTGGTCCGGAACTCCTTACATGATCCCGAAGCTAATCTGCACCGTGTGATAGATTGTACTCGAAGAGTGATGAAGGAACACTGCTATTGGCCGCTGGTGTCTGACTTCAATAATGTGTTGAGTCATAAAAGTGTGGCATTGCTGTTTCTACAAGATGATGCGCTTGTGGATATGTGGTTCGAGTTTCTCTCGATGTTGCAAGGTTAGTGGTTTTGAATTTTCATATTGGTATATAGTTAAATTGAAGAAACAAGAATGAATAAATTTCAAACAGTTTGTGGTATTTATTAATTGTTTAGCGAGTATTTGATTTCTTTGTCATCTGTTGTTAATAACTCAGATCTAAAAAACACTTAAAAAATATAATTTCTTGTAATGTACTCGCATTTGCTCGCGACGTTGTCCGGCATTAAACATTTAGTATTTTCTATACTAATATTATAAAGTGGAAAGATTTGTATTTTTGTATGTATTGGAATAACTTAAAAACTATTGGGCCGATTTTAAAATTTCTTTCACTGTTGGAAAGGTAATTTATCTGTGAGTAACATAGGCTATTTTTTAATTTCAAGTGGGCGAAGTCGCGAGCAACAGCTATAATAAATATAGCCCATGTATTCTATGATAGTGTCATAACAACTTAATAATATTTTAAATCAGTTTTTAATTTCTGTCAAATCGTTTGTAAATATTAGTATAGAATTCAATCTTTTAGAAGTAAAATACCTCCATTTAAAGGTATGAACGTGAACGTTCGCGAGACCGGGGGTCACATAGAGTTCGAGCCGTCGTCGTACTACGCGGCGTTCTCGTGCGAGCTGGAGGCGGCCGCGTACCCCATGTGGTCAGTGCTCGGCCACCTGTCGGAGCCTGCGCACGCGCCGCTCGCCCGCCGCATGGTGGCCGCCGCGCTCGCCTACCTGCGCGACTGGCTCGATGCCGTTAACTTCGCAACGCCGCATATGCATCGGGTGAGTGGTTTACACAGTCCGCGTGGAATTAAAACAGAAGTGAGTAGCCTACGTGTTCTTTCAGCGTATCCTTTACTTCTACGACAAATTTCAGCGAGATACGTTCAGCAGTTTAGGCTACAAACTCTATCAAATATCTGTCTATACTTTCGCATTTATAATATTAGTAAGATTTCCAAGTCACGATGCTTTAAGTCAAAAGATACTTGGTTGCACCTTGTCTTTTAACTTGGCAGGAGGAAAGTCTCATTTTTGTGCCTAGTATTTGTCGGTTAATACCTGACAGAGTTTAATGAAATAAACCACTATATTTACTACCGTTATCTCTTTTTTCACTTTTAAATACAGAGACAGCAATATATTTATATTAGTAGGACATATTTAGATACGTGTGTGATAGTTGTATGTTGTGTCAGACCGAGGCAATGCATGCATCGTTCCACTTCCCGCTGCACCGCTACCTGGCGGCGTTCCTCTGCGCCGGCGTGCGCTGCCTCGGTCTGCGCGCCGCCGACCTGCTGCCTGCGCACCACTTGCTGGCGCTGCTCGCCGCGCACCCGCTGCGAGTACAGGTACTTACACAGGCACCCGCAGACACAAGTACACGTACACGAACGGGTACTCATGCGTGCGTATACGTAGACACACAGGCCCACATACGTACGTATACAACTTGCGTGCACATACATACATACACGGGTACTCATGAGTGCTTGAACGTATACATGCACGCACATGCATGCATGCGCACATACACCCACAGGTAATCGCGTGCGCACATGCGTCCGCATGTGTGATTATGTATGCAACTTGGGTGCTCACATCTGAATGCTTTAATCAATGAATTTTAATTTATATGAAAATGGTGATTTTTTTGATAAGAATAATTTGGTGCGATTTAATATTAAGGTTGTGAATCGCAATCGTAGCGATGAGATGAAGTTACTTATATCAGGAAAAATAACTAGAGTAATATAATAGTTGTAAGCGATTAACTATTTAACGTAACTAAAACAATATTATTAGACAATAAAGATCGACGCACAGTGTGCAAGAGTTTAAGTGACAAGAAAAGCTGCATAATACGTCGTATCACACAAATGATCAGATATGCGTAATATAATAAAAACAACAATAATTATTTTTAACTTGACTTTATTTACGAAAAATTACATTACAACTATAATTAAGGGATTGAGTATATGTTAAATTAATTGATGACTGGCGTGAACTCTGAGGTGGCATCATCGTATGCGCCGGGCGGGACGTCCGCCCGCACGTGCCGCGAGTAGTCGTACGTGAACAGCTTGAGTGCGATAAACCCGCCGGAGCCTGGCGCACCGCGGTGTACCAACCCCGCCCCGCTAGCCAGACCACCACCTAGGATATAGGTTTAGACAATAATTGTAACAACATAAGGATGCATCGCATGTAACAAGAAGGACGTTAGTTATGAGTGTGGTACACCGGTAGAGGTACCTAGAAAGAGATGGACCAACCGACCGAAAACCGATTATGAGGCATTTATATAATATTGGCTTTGTTTAAGTAATTATTGTTGCCCGCGACTCCGTCCGCGTGTATTTAAAGACTAAATTAGGATCCTGTGTGCTACCAGACTATGTCCTATATCTATGCCAACTTTTAGCATCATCCATTGAGCCGTTTTAGTGATACCTAACAAACATCCATGTGAACTTTTGCATTTAATATTAGTAAGATTTGAATATTTATTTAGACGATTTGATTTCTGAAAAATAGGTTTGGCTCAAATCAACTTTAATCAAAATTGATAAAACAATATCTATAATAATTTGTTCAACAGTATAGTTAAATGTAAACAAATTAAATTGTCTAAAGCTACATTTAAGTACCCTATTCAAAGTTGCTGGTATGAAATAAACTCATAGTGTGATGCGAATAAAATATAACCTTAATAGTTATTACCAAAGACTATATCGTACCTTTCAATGGTTGTACGGGTTGTATATCAATGAAGGGCACGGTGCTCTGCGCGGCGTCCGCCTCAAAGTCTGTGTTAGTGAACTCGATGAACTGGTCGTGCTTGGAGTCCACCGATAGAGGCATCGGACTGCGCGTCGGTATGTCCGGCCGGTGTAATGTTAGTTGCGACCTGGGAAAGTTAAAAGCATTCATTTCACTGGAACCCTACATGTTGGTTTCTTTCTAAATGTGCTCTAAGTGTCTGACATTGGCCATTTAAGGGCTCAGCGCTACTAAGTCAGTTTCCCAGCTACTTTTAACTATTCGTTAAACGTTGAAACTTGGCTCAACCTAACACCAATGAATCACTAGGTAATGGTAAAATAAATAGAAACATCAGCAATCCAGCATAAGAGAAGTTAATGTTGTAAATTAAACTAACCTCGGCGTATCCGCTCCTTCAGTATTGTCGTTGCTAATCCAAACGCTCTTCTCGGAGGCCAAACGACCGGTGGTATAATTGAACGGCGTAGACCGAATCTCGAAGTGTAAGTGCGCACCAATCATACGGAACCTAAGTCATAAAATCATTAAGACAATTGCAATAACTCGAGTTGAAGGCATTATTCTCGTTAGCATTACCTCACTCCAGTTAGAACGTGTCCCACAGGCGAATCTAATTCATCCAAATCTATAGCTCTCCTCTCGTACGTCAGCGTGTGGTAATCTGTACCTTCTCTTACGTTCTGGTCGTTAGGATCGAACTTCTGTATCGGTACCCAGCTGCCGGCCTTCACCGCACCGCGCTCTCCCAACGTACCCTCGCTTATCTGCAGGTGAAACATCCTCCCATGCTTCACCAAACGTACCCCAGTCACTACCCTGAAATCACAAACAAACATTCTTAGACCACGTCTCTTAGATTAACCAAATAACGACACCCGCACACCCATGCTGTTAGCACTACTCCTATACAGAAAGTACAATAATTAAGTTATTATAACTCCTATAACAATAGCCAATCTAGCGAAGACCATTTACAAAGCTAGGATTTATAGCTTAAATCCCCTCAGTTTTATTGGTACTGACATGTTCTTCGTGTCATCAGCGCATGCTTCTTGCAAGCTAAAGAAGCGTTCCGCTTTGTTGACATCGTCCTCGCAAAGGCAAAAGCAGTACGAGCAGTGGAGGAGATTCCACTTCCACCAAGAGTCGACCTTGAGAGAAAAAATTGTTATTAAACGAGTGATAATAATTATGACATAGTCCGTTGGTAATGCTAGGTGTGCGGGCGTCCTAATGTCTGGGGACTAACTTGTTGTTCTTAACGTCGGAGGTGGAGTCCCACAGGCTGAAGTAGCGGTCGGACTTGGGGCCGGGCTCGTCGCAGAGGCACATGCAGTACGAACAGTGCCAGAACAGCCAGCGCCACCACGAGTCTACCTGTGGGACTTGCACCGCGGTTACTATGCTCATTGACGCTGCTCTAGTGACGTCACTACGGTACGACGTCAGCGAGAAAGTGAATTATAAGACAAAAATCTCTCAAGTACATTTAGACAAGCCTTGTCTATCTAACCCTTAAAATACGTTGCCTTTAATAATAAGCTAGTACACTCTTTACCTTATCAGGCAGTCGCGAGCAGCTATACGACTGGCCAAACTTCCTTCCGTTCTCATATTCTATCCACTCGTATCGACGTTTGTTGTTTCTGCCCTGTAATTGTAAAAAAAAAACGTAAGTGCATTTTGAAACCCTCCTTTGATTTCGCTTATTTTGATATATCGAGTTTTATTTTCTGACGTTTATGTTTTGGCCCCCGTCAAAGTTATTTAAAAGTGACTGGGGTATATACAAAAATACTTACGCTGGCCTGACACACGCTCATATCCGAATCGATGTACTGACAGTTGATGATCCTTCCGTTACACGTTTCCTGTTTTGCGCAGAACTGATCTTTGAAGCAATCGTGTCGTTCAGCGAGCGTGTAATACGCGCAGTTATCCCGGCACGTGCCCTCCGTGTTCAGGTCTACCTCGTTCTCTATGTAGCCTTGCAGTAGGCGAGTTACTTCGGCGTATGTTTCACCTGTAACAAAAGTTTAGGTACTAGGAAAATTAAGCGTTTGTGTAAGGAAAAATTTGTATTTTTTATGTACTGAACTACTGTGCCGATTTCAATAATTCTTTCACCGTAAAATGCTACGTTTTCAGTGAGTAACATAGGCATTTTTTTTGTTATTTCTCAATTTAATGCGGGCGAAGCTGAGAGCAACAGCAAGTCGATGATAATATTTCTAAGAATGTTATAGGCTATTAAGAAAAATACAGAACCCGTATCTAGGGTTATCATTTAAAAAGTTGTTTGTGCAACTGATAAAATTAAAAAATGGGAAACTTAAGGTATCTTACGGGTTTAACCATATTGATAAATGGTATTTTAAAATTTTAATATTTACAATTTTTTTTAAGTTTATAAAGAATGATTGTGGTGATGTTTTTGTATGTGCGTCTTAGACTGGTTTTAGATGTGTACAGTCTTACCTTCTTTATGTATGGGTGGGTCGCAACGGTACAGGTCTCGTCTGGCCATAGACAGGGCTGCTTTCGCGGCGGTTGCTGTCCGCGCTGACCGCTCCCCGTACCTCGATCTCGTTAGGCTCGCCTCTTGTGTGAAGTTGCCTGAAATTTACAATAAAAATAATTAACCCTTAAATGCGCACTGTTGCATAAATACAACATACAAACATTTGAAAAAAAAAAATTTTTTTGTATGCTAGATAATTTTATTATTTTTCCTTTATTATAATACCGATATTGCATTAAATATGATTTTTTCGAAGGGTTAAAGAAAAAAATCATGCATTTAAGGGTTAAAGCTTTAGCAAGACATAAAAAATTATAAAATTTCAGACCGGAAACGTATATTGCCTGTATAGATTATTAGCGTTTGATCCAGAAAATGAATAAAATGTTACTCGTATTTTATTATCAATAAATATTTGTCCTGTTAGTTATTCTAAAATATATAAATAAACGTAATTGAATTTTAAACAAATAAGCTAAGAGGAAATATATTTTAATAAATATGATAACAATAAGGGAAAATCATTATTAGTACAATAATTGTTTTTATTATTAAAACCCTGATACGTCGACAGGTCATCGGCTTAATCCAACGGATAAATATATTTATTTGTTTATGCAATGACCCTGTATTTGTAGGGTTTCAACATTCCTTACAATTACCACACTAACGGTTAGAATAATGCAAAGAATCTTAAACACATTGTAATCTATACTTCTATACTATAATATAATAAAGCGTAAACACTACTTTGAGGCGTAAGATCTCAGCAATTACAGCATATTTTTGAATAATTCCTTTTTTAATAAAAAGCCCTACACTTACATCGCGCTTTAGACTATATATTTTCACGCTATTAAACTTAGGGGGTAAATAAATTGGACAAAAACCCAAATGTGAGAAAGAGACCATAAGCTACGAGCTGCCAACATCAAGGAAGTAAGATTGCAATAGTTTGTCATCATGTCATGTCATTTTGACATTTACTATTGATAATTTGACAAATGTGAACAATAAAATAATATTTTCATAATTTTATGCAGATGGAGCCGCACGGGAACAGCTAGTAATAAATAACCAAACAAACGTTAAAACATAATGGTTTAAGGAGTTTAGGCGTGGCTTTATCATTTAAAACGCTGTTATACTTTGATTACAGATTTAAATCTCGTTTCACAATTTGGCTGAAACTTTTGAACTTTGGAGCTTAACAAATCTTTGCAATTTAATATTGAGTTCTTTTTAGTGTCGAATTTATAATTAATAGTTAGGGTAAATGTAATTTGATAGTTTGTATAAGTTTGCATTTGCATTATATCAGCATAATAAGATGTTAAATTTGTGAGTTCAAGCGATAACGCGCGTTGCTTATTATCCCAATGTCATTTGCCATTAAAACGTACTAAGTATATTTAATAATATGATTATATATTTAAGAATCTTAGTCATAAGTGTGGAGGCACTACGGTAGAGGAAGGCTAGAAAGAAATGGATGGATTACGTAAAAGTTGATATGATTAAGGGAGTGACGACTGAGATGATGGAAGATGGATTAACCTGGAGGACCAAACCCTGGTGCGCCAACCAACGGAGTAAGATGAAGACTGTGGGATGAAGAGTTTTGTGAGTTTTTCATATTTGTGGTGATAAGTTTAAGGAACTGGGTTTCACATATAAAGTCATTAAGAAGGTAGACGAAAATCTGATGCGCCGATCAAACATGGATGGGGTGAGGATAGAGATGTAGAAGTTTGATTGACGGAATTTTTCGATGAGAATGATTTTTTACTTTAAATCGACCAATTTAATAGAACGACAGAATTTTTTTTTATAACTTTTATGTAAATTGACATTATGTCTGCAAATATGACACCTTAGAGTTCAGTTATGGGACTAACAATGACCCAGTTCGTAACCTGTTGTTATTACAGTCAATACGCAATAGGCGCTGAGTGGACGATTTGCTTCCAAGAAGTGAAGACAAAGAGATTGTGATTGCATGCGTGTTGACTGGCTCATTGCTGATATGTGGTTTATCGAGTGTTTATATGGGAAGTGCGTTTCCTGTGTAGATTTTAAAAAATCATTGATAAATAAAATTTATTGTCAGAAATTTTGTTACAATTTTACTTTTGTAAATCAGTGGAAGGAACCTAACAAGTATTTTTGAAAGACTATACAGGATGTCTTGGTAGATTATACCGTTCATAGTGTGCATCCTGTATCTTAAACAGTTTCTTACCTTTTCCGTAGATCCTAAGTAGCATCCAAGAGAACTGCATCATTGCGTATCCTTTGATTTCTGTGAGTGATATCGTGTTGTACATATCGTATATCAGCTGGTGAGGGGACAGCTGGAGGTCGCATAGGTCCGGATGATCCTCCTGGAAATAACGGAATTGAAATTTAATTTCTCTTTCCACTAGGTTATGCTCAAGACATCAAGGAGCTAATGAATTCATTATTCCTAGTGAACTATTCGTTCCGACTGGATACACGAATAACCGCTAAGTGGAGATAGACATTTAATTCGAGTGTTAGAGTAAGACAGTAGAATAGCTAACGTGTAACAAATGATTGATTTGTATTATCTTCACCATCATATCATACTATCATACTAATATTATAAATGCGAAAGTTTAGATGTATGGATGTTTGTTAGAGTTTGTAGCCTAAACTGCTGAACGGATCTCAATGAAATTTTGCATGGACGTAGAGGATAGTCTAGAACACATAGGCTACTTATTTTTGTTTTTTTCCTACGCGGACGGAGTCGCGGGCGAAAGCTAGTATTTATATAATTTTGTATGTTGACAATAACGAATTTAACACGAAAATATATTATCATTTTCTATACAAATTGTGGTAAATATAATTTACAAAATTACCTTAAAATTGTGTCTGTAGGATAAATAGGTTAGCTATTGTTCTCATTCTATGTATAATATGCGGTTATATGGAAACGTATTTTTCCTTAATTGGTCTGTAGTCACGAGTAAAATTATTGACAATAAATGTGAAGATTTTTGTGTGTTTGGTACATAAAATTATTAATTGAAAATTATATTACATATTGGGTCTTGTAGAAATTCCTTTAAGAATAAAATTTAACAATTTATCAACATTTGTAAAAATTTAATTTGATTTTTAAATTAAAAAATGTAGAACCGTAACAAGCAGTTGTTGCGATATGCACGTGCGGCCTTTGTCAAATGATAACGGTGTCGGTGTCCATTTGTCGCCTTTAGGAACTCGGGTTTCTCGACCATTCAAAGAAATCGTACGTACAAAGCGATTATTTTACGGCTGTTGCCTTCTTTGTAATCCGATCATTAGATTGTTGACAATTCGAGCAATTATCTTATAACTCTTTTGTTTTCTTGATAATCGAGTTTTTAAACAGATTTTTTGCACTTTTAGTGTTGGCAAAAACAACATACTAGTAAAATCACTAAGGGAACACTGAAATAAAAATAGTTTGTAGGGATATATGGACCTATGTATTTCAATGACGAATACTCGTGCCTTTGTACAGAATCACACATGCAGGTGGATCTCGTTATCTTTGTTTTGAGCTGCCTTTGTTCACTCCCTTTTGATGTTTTTTTGAGGAAGTGATTTATTTCAAATTATACACAAAGGCTTTATAATACTAAAAAACGTTTAGTCATTATTTACATTCTTTTTAATTAGTTGCATTAATTAAATTTATGTTTCGTTGAATTGATAATTACGAGCAGGAATTGATATTCATTAGGGTTATTATTGAGGTCGTTATTGCGAAACGGCTCTACGTCATCGAGCGCGAGCAAAAGTGGAACGACGGAGTGTTTCCGAATTGTTTACGAAGAGCGTAATGTACTCCATACGGAATTAAATACGATCTATGTTTATATAAACACCGGGTCATCGGCTGTTGACCCCTCGTACGTTATTGCCATAATCTACCATATAGACATGTACCTGTAGCACCGCGCGGAACATATCGCCGTGCTCGGTGAGCTCGTTCAGACTGCGCACCGCCTGAGCCACCGACGCCTTTGGGTCCATTAGTACGCTCTCGGCCAAGTCCAGCCACTCCCGCACCGACGACGGCACCGAGCCCGGCTGCGCCTGCCGCCGCACGAACTCCACGAAGTTCTTGTATAGACCGTCGATGATCCGCAGCTTGCTCTTCGCCTTCGACCACAGCCACATCTCGACGGGCGATGTCGAAGTCTGCGGTACCGCCTCTATGTAGTCATCCATTTTCGCAAAAAACTTGGCTAACTCGACGTCCCCTCCCTGGCCCGTAGATAGCCACGAGGGATCCGAAACGTTCTTCCATAATAAAACCTCGAGATCGTAGAAATCGTTGCGCACATTGTCAACCGGCGTCAGGTCGTCCGCGAGCGCGAACACCAGCAGCGCAAAAAGCGCCGCGACTCTCATCGTGATTGTGAAACAAAACGCGGCGCGCGGCGGCGTGCGGCAGACTGGCGCGGAGTTGAGGAGGGCCGGACCGGCTGCGACCGGCGAGCGGGGTCGCTCTAGTGACGCGACACCGATTGTCGATAGTTTTGCATATACGTGTTCGTCATGATTGCGTATTACCATTTTGATAAATCATTCAAACACAGCGAAGCATTAGGTTGAGACCTTGAATTTTAAATGTTTTCGTATAAATAATGAGAAGTCGTGACGAAAAACATTTCCAGCTATCTAAGTATGAAAACAATTTTGAACTTACGTGCCATTCGCTAACTACTCTTATCATCAATTTTCTGCAACGTATTGTATGAAGTATGCATTTTTTATTGTTACAGAAAATTTATCAAATGATGTTGTTTTAGGATATTCAATACTATATTCAATTTAATAATCTAAGAAATGCAAATAAAATAAAATTGATTGTTAGTGCCACTTCCTTTCTAAGACGATAGAACACTATTACTATATCAGGGAAAAGATTACAGGAAATTTTAAATATTTCACAATTTCATCGATATCTATAAAACTGTATACGGTAACATCATTAGCCCGCATATTAATGCTGTTAGCTCAAGGCAAAATTAATTTTGCCCGCACATAAACCTTATTACCGAGTAACAAGATATGTTTTGTTGCGTTTCGATTCAAGGCAGATGTGTGTCGGTGCTATGGTTAGTTAGTATCGGCTACGGCGTCGTGTCAGCTGACATCGTACGCGGAATGTTTTTATTAGTGTGGCGACTGGGGGTGCGACGCGGGGATTCAAGGGGAGGGGAAACACTATCGATCATTTCGTCCGGGCTTGTCCCACCCCTAGCGGTTGACGGGCTGTCTGCATCTACCTCTCTCGTTCTGTGCAATACGGTTTTACGAATCTATCTATTTGAACTGCTCAATTTAAAGTTTTAAATGATTGAATTGTAAAAAATTCAAGGATCATTTGTTCTATGAAGCTTGAATTATTCTGAATTTAGTTTTAAATCACTAGTTAAATTGCTTTTATTTTTATATACCTTTCGCGTAGGGAGAAACTACAGGTTGACGGTGGTTGACCTTATGCTTTTAGATAAATCTTGTAGGTTATGGACCCTTAGTTATCGTTTTTCTAAAGCATATTTGAAGCAAAACATTTTTTATTTACATAAAAACAACCATAACAAAAGAAAAAATCCTCTTCAGATTTTTTTTTACGAAATGCAAGATGTTATTACGTTTGTCATATGTTGCACTTCCTGTTACTATCAAGTGTCAAGGTTCACTTGTTGTTTTGAAAACGCCCCGCCCTCGATCTCAATAGCTAGTTTCCTGCCTGACTCAACAGATATTTAATGGCCCTCGTAAAACTATAATAATATGTTGATATATTAAGCATCCCTTATGAACTATTGATGAAAACTCAATGCTTTGTTAATTTCACTTGATTTTGGTAGATTGAATGTTTTTATTACTGTTTGCAACGAATAAAAGTGATTTTAACGTACTACTAAAGTTGATAAATGCTCAGTCGGCACAACAGGGTATTACTCGAATATTTACGAAAACGTTTTCGTTATGTCTATTGACAAAGTTTGTATTAGATTTGTACTGCGTCTATCGGGCGTAAATTATAACGCACAAATTTCATTAGAATTTAATCCGAATTCTTTCTTTCAAATTTTCGTGTTATGTACTCTGATTTTCATTCAAATCTATTTATTGTTCATCAATTTCTTAACTCTGTAGAGAATCATATGTCGTTTCCTCTGATGCTTCAGTGGCCTATATAGTGTTCATTGCGCCGGCAGATGTCAGCCAGAGCTCTGACTGTTAATAAATTAACGAATATGTGTCGAGAGCGTGAGAGGTGTTGCAAAAAATAACGCGTTCAGTGTTCATTCAATTCATGATTGACACTTCAGTTTGCTGAAGAATGTCCCCAACAAGAGTTTTAATGAGTGTTTTAATCTCAAATCTTACTAATACCATATTGTTGTTGCGAAAAATGTGATGGATGTGTGTTACCATATATTTTGGCGCAATTGTAGAACATGGCCTGGAAGAACATATAAGTAACTAAGGTTTTTTTTTTTAATTTCGTGAGAACGAAGTCGCAGTCAAGAGCTAGAATGTAATAAATTCAAAATCTAAGGGATGTTGGCAAATGTTTATTAGATTATTAGCTTTCGTCCGCGACTCCGTCCGCGCGGAATTAAAACAAAAGTAAGTAGCCTATCTGTTCTTCCAGACTATCCTCTACATTCATGCCAAATTTCACCGAGATCCGTTCAGCCGTTTAGGCTACAAACTCTAACAAACATCTATCCATCCATCCATCTAAACTTTCGCATTTATAATAAGGGTGAGATAGTAAGATTACGTGCGTAATTATGTATGTTTGTTTCCTGTTTCAATCTACTAGACCTAGCGATTGAGTATGTTGTAATTATTACCCGATTACATTACGTGATTGTGTTTTCACTGCCGAAACACCCGTGCAAATACATATGCCCAGTTATTTTAATCCAGTTCAGCGAATGACACCATCGTTGGTTTACAACTGGAATAATGTAATCGTACACTTGGATATTATTGTGTAAGTTTTAAGCCAGTGCTAAATTTTGCTCGTTGAACTTGAAAAATATAAACTGAGCATTATAATCTATACCAACATTATAAAACGGAAAGATTTGTATTTTTGTACGTATTAAAGTACGGCAAAACTAATATACCCAACAAAAAGCTACATTATCACAGAGTACCATAGGCTATAATATTTTTTTACTATAACTATTTTTTTTAATTCCACGGGGACAAAGTGGATGATAAAATAAATGACAATATTGTAAGAGTGCTTCGCCTGTGGAAAGAAGTAGTAAGGATTGTGTATGCTATAGACTTTTTTTGAAGTCTGAAATTATAACAAACTTGGTAGTGAACAAATGATATAGCCGTTGCGAGCAAACAAAGGCTGACCGTTACGAATGATTCATGACGGGCGTCATGAGACACGACGTCGGATTCGATTCGACCGAGGTCATATACGTGTTAATATCTCAATTTTAAATGCTAACGGATCGCTTTCTACACTAAATACTTGTTTTAACCTATACTAGCTGTTCCCGTGCGGCTTCATCAGCGTGAAATTATAAAAACCTTATTTTATTGTTTACATTTGTCAAATTATCAATTGCAAATATCAAAATAATATGACGTGATGACAAACCATGGCAATCTTTCTTCCTTGATGTTGGCAGCTCGTAGCTTATAGTCTAATTCGCACATTAGGCTTTTTATCCAATATATTTACCCCCTAAGTTTAATGGCGTGAAAATATGTAGCCTAAAGCGTGACGTAAGTGTAGGGCTTTTTATTGAAAAATAATTGTTCAAAAATATGCTGTAATTGCTGACATCTTACGCCACAAAGGTAGTGTGCGTTTACGCTTTGTTATATTAGTATAGATTAGAATTCTTAATGCAAGAATACCGTGAATTTTCGTGTAATGTACACGTATATCATTTCCTAGTAATGCACAAAGGCTGATTGATAACGTTTAATAAATTACATTGTAGTTGTAGTTTTAGTACAATATCACAGAGTAATGAGTCAGTCAGAGTAGTCAGTCACCATCCGGGGTCAAGTAACTCCATTGATAGGCCTCGCTTTATGTTTTGAATTGCAACTAGTAGGACTCACGGGTCCTCCATGTGACATTTACTTACGTTATCTTACTTCTTACTAATACCATAAATGCGAAAATGTAGATGTATGAATGGATGGATGTTTGTAGTTTAAAGTACAGGACGGATTTCTATGTAAAATTAGCATAGATGTAGAGAACAGTCTAGAAGAACTCATAGGCTACTTTGTTTTTTTTTTATTACACGCGGACAGAGTTGCGGGCGAAAGTAAGTAGGAAATAATGTTATAAACTAAACTGTTCTGTACAGTAAGTTGTTGTCTCAGATTTCTTAGAAATGAATGAAAGAGACGGCTATGTTTATATACAGGTGTTTCGGCAATTCAATTTAATTTTATAATGACACATTTTAGGTATAAAGATTGTTACTGCTGAATATCGGTGCCCACGACACAGGCATTGCCTAGTGTGGGCATCACTAGATTAAGCGTATTAACGACAAATTGATATTATTTAAGTTAGTAAAATGTAATGTAGTTGTTAATCTTTTTCTTTCAATAAATTATTTCTATTTCATATCACCTCTGTAACATAGTAACGGTTAGGTGGTCTCTAAATTGGATATAGTAATTTTATATGAGAACTTGCATTTTGAATATAAAGATTCATATATACTAAATCACACTAAGGAAGTTACTCTTACATACGTTTTATTATTTGGATTGTCGTCATTGTATAGATTAACCGTTACCAAGGTCATTGTGCTATTATTAGTTACCTCATTGGTATACATAGTTTACTTTCGACAATAGAACCCCACGGTTAGATATAATATCGATTAAATAATCTATCTCTGTTACAGGAGTTATCTACACTAATATAAAGAAAGATTTGTATTTTTGTATGTATTGAAATACTCAAAAATTACTACACCGATTTCAAGAATTCTTTCACCGTTAGAAAGGTAATTTATCTGTGAGTAACATAAGCGATATTATTTTTAATTTTACGCCTGCGAAGTCGCGAGCAACAGTTAGTCTTGAATACTTTAATACGAGACAAATGAATTGATTTGATCTAACGCATTCGTTTTAAAATCGCACGTACGAAACATTTCATAATTTAACCCCCCGTACCTCACGGTATTTAAAAGCGTTCAATGAACTTTACATTAAAAAATTAGAAAACGCATAAATGAAAGAAGTAGACTGTTTTCTAGTATCGTAAATTTATTCATGACTATTATTAATGTTAACGCGAGGCGGACGGATCCTTTGCTCGGCCCTTTTTAAGGGTATATAAATAATATGATATGTGACACGATTCCGGCTTTATTCCTCTTAAAAGTAATCTAAACGGTTACATTTATGATGGTTTATTGCCGTTTTCCGTTATCCTATGAAGATATGAGGACTTCTAAGTTGAGGTTAAATGTTTGTCATTAATCATACACTTTCGTCATTATTATTAAGATCTTATGCTTGGATAGGCAGAGACTAAGTACGTTGATTTTATCTTGAAGCTTATTTTTTTAAATGTAATAAATTCCAATACAGTGTCATAGGATAAAATGTTATTAGGTAGACATTGGTTATATAATTTTGTTGTCTTGTTAAGCTCTTTATTTATTCATCATCCCTTGGACCTCCATGATCACCTGATCTTGTCCCAATGGTGGGAAGTGTCATTCTGCTCTTCCATACATCTCTATTAGCCGTCACATCAGAACTCCCTTACGTATATTCTCATTCAACCTATTTATTCTGTCTTTATCTAACTTTCTAGCAATCTAAATTCAATCTGTTTGTGTATTGGTATTTTTAAATGTGCGTCATCGTAGTTATGAAAGTTGAAATCTGAATGAGGCAACGATTGAACAATCGATGATGTGTCGGTCCAACAAATTAATTGGTTGTTGTGAGATGCGGCAACAAACAAACATCCCTTGTTTGTCGTCGGTATGCTGTTTACAAACGGGCGCGGCGGAAAGACGCCTCTTTTGATAGCATATTCTTTCACTAAATATATCGCTTAAATTTCCCTACACTTCATTAGAATTTACTTCCACTGTAAACATCATACTTTACTATACTAATATCATGAATGCGAAAGTTTAGATGGATGGATGTTTGTTACTGTTTGTAGCCTAAACGGCTGAACGGATTTCAATGAAATTTGGTGTAGATGTAGAGGATAGTCTGGAAGAACACATAGCCTACTCACTTTTGTTTTTTTTTTAACGCGGACGGAGTCGCAAGCGAAAGCTAGTTTTTTTATAATAATATCTAATATCACTTTTTAGAGGAAGCAGGTGGTTTTCGCTGACTTTACATTCAAGAAGTGTGTCGTTTCAAGTAATTAAAGTCCATGGTGTTCATGGTGTATTAAATCTTAAAAAAATTAAAACTGACTTGACTCGACAGTCCGTTAACACGAGGTCCGTGTGGTTAACCTTCTCGTCCCTGATTTATGACAGGTCAGAACCCTTCGGTGAGGACTAATTTGAGCCGACAACGTAATACTAACTTGAAGTAATCTA
>LD688964.1:1335978-1346507 GCA_003118335.3 Papilio memnon
ATTAGTACAAATTTTACAAAGTACTAACATTAGTACAAATTTTACAAAGTACTAAGATTAGTACAAAGATTACAAAGTACTAATATTAGTACAAATAATACAAAGTACTAACATTAGTACAAATTTTACAAAGTACTAATATTAGTACACATATTACAAAGTACTAACATTAGTACAAATATTACAAAGTACTAATATTAGTACAAATGTTACAAAGTATTAATATTAGTACAAATTTTGAAAATACTCAGTTTATTCCTAAGTCTAACTTTATGGCGCTTTTATTTGTTAGGCTGCAAATGTATACTTGAATTGGACACATTTCCTTTCTACAAGACGATATCTCAATGTTATATTTGCATACAATCGCCAGCGATGTACATATAAAACCCAGTTGTCTTGAATCCACATCGAGCCACAAACTATGTACAATATCGCTACATATATGTAGATACAATTTCTAAAAAGTTTCTGAACACATTTCAATAAGATATGGGACAGTTCCGCCATACTCCGATATGGCACAATGTAAACGCGGTAAAAACATGTTCAAGCAACACCTAGGCCGGTTAGGTACAGCAAGTTAATTCTGATTAATCTATAAATTCGTACAAACTAATTCATATTATACATTAACTAAATGATAAGATTGTAAACTTTATGTAAAATACTTGCTTACATTGCTCGCTTATTATGTATACTGGTCAAGTGAGATCTGTCCGTTAGTATCCAAGTTACAATACTGTTGTTTAGCACAAAGTATATATAAAATAGGACAAAGTTTTATATTTCAATTTAATAAAATTGATATTTCATACACATCTTACATACAAACAATCCCTTCCATACTTCCTTACATACAAAATTTTGGCTTAAACATTTTCTCACAATTATAAGCATAAGTTTTTCTTGCATCTCTACTTTTCACTTTAACAACAAAATTAAATTTTAAAATGTTCCTTATTTATTCCTTTTGCACTTAAATAAAATATACCGATTAAGTAATATTGTCCCATTTTATATACACTAAAAATATCGGATTTAATATTTGTAGTCAAGTATATCTTGATGTTAGCAAATATTGCAAAAATAAATGTTTACATCATTTCTAACCATAGACAAGCCTAAACGTCACTATGCCATTGCTATGTACTCTATGGTCCATTTTATAATACATAACACATTTATAATACACCTACATAAGGTAACTAAATCTATATGAATACTTGGCAGATATGTTATTATTTTCTATTGTTACTTTGTTTTTATGAAATACTGTTTAAGAATCAATTTATATGTATGTATAAATTCTCTTTTCAAATTAATTGCGAAAACAAACTTGGGATCACAGGAAATAAATAACATCTGTCAACTTGACAGTCAAATGTCAAAGTCAACGATGACAAAATTTAGTGTTGCCATAGCAAATGTTTTTGTACATTTGCAATATATTTAGATTCAATGGATTAAAAACTGGGGTTGTGTTTTGAAAAATTTGGAGGGTGAATAAAAAATATATCAGTGCTATTTTTTTTTAAAACAGACTTTGACATTTAACCATCAAATCATATTAACTTATCTGAAATTGTTAGTTTCATTCTACCCTGTTAGGTTTACATTTGATATTTAAGTAGTTTCAGTACATTAAATGTTAATTTTATGTGAAATTAATTGCATTCCATCTGTCATAATTGACAGCAATATTGTACCAATACTAGTAATCCTAAATTCTATATACGTGTATACTAATCTACCTGCAATCCACACAAAATAACTAACAACGTAGATTGTCGGACATCCGAATATAAAATTCCATATAAATGTACTGTGTAAATGTACATTTATAGCAACGGAGAGCACCATAGTGTACACTGACCATTTGGTTTTTAATGTCTCCTGGGTGCAATCAAAACTAGCCTTTAACCAAAGACTTTAAAAAATATATAGAGGAAGCATAGCTGACTTCACTAGAGACGTTTTTCATGTCTCACTAACACTATCTATTGATAGATCCTCAAACATGTCAATATAATTAATTGTATTTAAATGAATTGCCAATAGGTGTAATTAAATAATATTTCCATGTTTATAGTTTACTTTATGATGGATGGAGCTTATTATAGTTTTTTAAAATGCTTTATAACATGTCAATGTGACATGAGGTGGCGTCTAAACTTGACATAACATAGTACCTTTCAAAGAAGTTACCGGTGAAAATGTTCAATATGTCTCGTCTATATATTTCTTATATATCTTTGTACCATATAAATGTACATTGATGTATAAAAGTCCAACGGAGAGCACCATAGTGTGTACTACGTCTCCTGGGTGCAATCAAAACTGGCCTTTAACTGACCTGTGGTAGGGTTGAGATTGCGTGCGATGTTATAATGTTGGCCAGAGCGAGGAAGGCGCGGTGGGTGCGGTGGGTGCGAGGGGCGTGGTGGGCGTGGCGGGCGTGGCGAGCGCGGGGGGCGTGTCCTCCCAGTCTGCGGGGCAGTCGCAGTCGTCGCGCACCTCCACGAAGTTGCCGTAGTCGTCAGTGAGGGAGCTGTGGCGCAGCACGCCGCACACGTGCCGCCGCGCGCCGGACCACCACCAGCGCTCTGTCAAACACACGCTATTGGCAAACTCCACACTTAAAGAAGCCTCCGTTACAGACTAAGCAATTAAATTATTTGAAGACTCTTGGTATATAGTTAACAGCTACAGTTTCCACAAACAACGTCCCCAAAGAACCCTATCATCCCTTTTATGTTACTGGTGATCTCGACGAAACGAGATAACTAACCCTGTTGTCGGACACTGCCATTCCTGGACTATATGACATTTTTCGATTTTATATGTACATTTACCCGTCGTTCTTACTGTGAAAAAATACGTGCAGGTTGCGCACGTATCGGAGAAAAAAAAATCAAAGACAATTGTAAAGAGCAGTGCACCGGTAAACTATGGTCTGGTCACTCCTCAATTAACCCTTAAATGCATGATTTTTCCTTTAACCCGTCGAAAAAATCATATTTAATGCAACATCGGTATTATAATAAATGAAAAATAATAAAAATGTCTAGCATACAAAAAAATTTTTTTTTTTCAAATGTTTGTATGTTGTTTTTATACAACAGTGCGCATTTAAGGGTTAAGAAATGAGCACTATACTGAGCTAGTAATGATATAGTTCAATACACATATCTTCTACTCTACATACCTCTGCTAATATCCACATCTGGCATCAACTCTTCGTTCATCAAAGCCGAGAGTGCATCATCAGTATGGCTCATATCTAAAACATTGAAATTATTAAAATTGTAAAACCTATTACAATTTATTAGTTAATATCGATTGCTAGGCTAATTAATGTTTCAAACAAGACAACACTTTGAACTATATTAAATACAATGCATCAAAAATAAATTAAATCTACAATTCTTTCTAACTTTACTAATTTACACAGAAATTAATATTCAAGATAAATTAAAAAACATGAAACAAAACGTAAATCGCATATAGGGATATTACATTGATATTGTTTTATATACTTGTGGTTTAAAAGCCCGAATTGATCAATCTACTGAGAAAAAGTATGTAGTATCCGAGTGCTCTAAGAGGGGAATAACGGATAACTTACTAAGGGGGGGGTAAAAAAAGTAAAGGAGAAAAATTCCTTGACTGGTTCTGCTTGACTATGAGGGGTAATTAACTGGAGGCGCGGTAGATAGGCCATACTTACCGTTCTCTTCCTTAACAATAGGCTCCTCCTTGAGTGTGAGTGCGGTGACCGTGGGCGTGGTGGGCGATGTGGGCGTGGTGGGTGTGGCTGGGGGCGTGGGCGCGGCGTCCGCGCACGCCAGCATGCCCGCCTCGCCGCTGCTGTTGGAACTGCACTCCGGACTGTACGGCGCCATCTGGTTCATTATTTACGTTTCTTATAAATTAAATTACTAACGGTCAAATTATAAAAAATAAGAAACACCTTCGTAAGTGCCGCGTAAAATTTGATAGAGGTCAACATTTTAATGGAATTTGGAATTTAAGACTAAAGACTTTAAATCAACCAATAGTTTAGTTGAGTAGACTCCGTCCGTGTGGAATTAAAAAAAAAACAAGGAGTAGCCTATGTGTTCTTCCAGACTATTATCTACATCTATGCCAATTTCATCGAGATCCGTTGAACCGTTTAGGCTACAAATTCTAACAAACATCCATCCATCCATCTAAACTTTTGTATTTATAATATTAGTATGAGGTATGATATAAGTATACACAACAGCTAATTTAATCACACACTTAAATATTGTTCCAGTATTTGGCCGTAATGTTTATAAAAAAATATTATTACTACATCCTTAATCTCTATGATACTTGAGTTAATACTTACCCTTAGACTGCGCCTACGCCGCGGGGTAACCTCTGCTATCTTATAGTTGCTATCCATAGCCCAGTAGGAGCCCTTGCCCGGGTCATCCTTGCTGCGAGGCACCTTCATGAAGCACTTGTTCAGAGATAAGTTGTGTCTGATCGAATTCTGAAACAAATATTGCTATATTAGCTTTCCTTGCGGCAACATCCGCATGGAATTAAAAAACAGAAGTAAGTAGACTCTGTGTTCTTCCAGACTATACTCTACATCTATGCCAAATTTCATCAAGAACCATTTAGCAGTTTAGGCTAGAAATTCTAACAAACATCCATCCATCTAAACTTGCGCATTTATAATATTAGTAAGATGTAGTTTACTCTATTATACTAATCTGATAATTATGTGCAATCGTGAATTCCTCTCGGCAGTGGTTAATTTGCTATTTCTGTGACTTCAGGCCGTTTTTATGCCAAATTTCATAAAGAAAGTTCTAATCAGTTCACTCACCATCCAACCTTTACCAGCTTCTTTGTAATACGGGAAGGCATTGCAAATGTAGTTGTAGATCTCATTGAGGGTCATCTTTCCATTAGCGGAGCTGTTGATCGCAAGTCTAATCATACTTGCATAACTAGAAATAATATTATTTTAAAACAGGAAAGATATTACAAATGTGGTGAGATGCAGTGAGGTGAATTACCCCTTTTTTTTCAGGGGAGAATGCTTTATGTATACTCCGTGCCTCGGGGCAGACACGGAGTTATGTGGGATTCTCCTCGTAACGGGGCATACCCACTAAACCCATCTGTTCCCTCCTGGCCATTATGTGGGACTCCATGGGATTGCTTTCACTAACTACCGCGACTTCCCACTGACCGCCCGGGAAGGGGCCCGCGAAGATGAATTACCCCTACCCTAATGTTATAATAAGTGTAATTCTTAATCAAAGAACAGGTTTTGTTTTTAGATAATTCAAACTGGTGATGGTTTTTAAGTAAATAGGTCCTGTAGATTTCGAAAATTCTTTATAAACAGAGGGTTTTTTTTCCTAATGTTGGTTCTGATTAGAGTTACAAAGAAAGAAATGAAATTTTAGGTAACATCAAGTGGAAAATAGTTTCCTAATATTAAAGGTTAATAATATTTATCTATCTATCCCTGTATAGCCCCCTCCCCACTAGTAATGTTTCAATTTTTTTTTCATAACACCATCCCTCCTTTCAAGTCTCATGTGATTAACGAACAATTCTTAAAAATCCATTCATCCAATATTCATATTAAAGAGTTACATAAGAGATGTAACTAAACATTTTTTTTGTATGTTCACAGTGGAAGCTCATAATTAAATATACAGATAGCAACAATTTCCTAATTAGGATAAAAAATGCATTGATTGTAATTGAGATAAAAGATCTAGACAAATCATTTGCATAGGAATGCATGTTTATAAGTCTACATATAAACTTGGTGAGCAACATTTTATATGCAGTAGTAATAATTTATTACATAAAAAGTATTAAAACATTGCAAAAATTTTTTTTAAACCAATATTTGTAAATTAGTGCATTTTTAAACTACTGTTTTTTTATAAAATTTTGGTTATAAAGTTTTAATTATTTAAATGATACAAATTATGCCAGAATGATCAATATTCAGCAAGTCATGTATTAAAAAATTTAGCCATATACAATTTGAAAAAACAGACATAAAATTATTGTTTTTACGAAAATAATACAAAAAAATCCAAGGCTAAATGATAAGAATGACATTTATATTGTACTACAACTACTGTTCATTTTAACTTAATAAGTGATACGAAAAAATGTATGATGTAGCAAAAATTATGACAACTTTTGTATAACCACAAAGCAAGATGCTACTTATGCAGGAAAATACATTAACAAAAAAACATAATTAGGTACAAAGTAAGATGACCTACAGTGTCTGATGACGCATGAATTTAAAGGTGTTAAAACATATGAGGAAAAATTAATACCTGTATGCAGGTTTTGTGTGTTTGATTTTGTTCAAATTTTCCTTTAGCTCTACTTCCTTGTTGTTATTTTCTTGTTGGCGACAAGGCGGTTGGACATCTTCGTAGAGAAACCGAGGGATAGGTCCTAGGGGGCTGTGGCGCGGCGGACCTGGGCTGTAGGCCGGCAGCCACTCTACGCCTGGGGACTCGCTCATTGTCTCATACACAATATACAACGTATCACCACACCACCTCAAACGCACATATTTCCGCGGGAATTGGGAAAAACTACCTCCTAATGCCCTTAGTACACTTCCGTGGGCGTCTAAATAACTCGCTACCTTTTATGAAGATCTTTGATATTCATCGTAAAATATCAGTCAAACAGCCTTGGACTATTGAACAGTTAGGAAAGGCAAAACAAATACTTTTTACGTAAATAAAAACTAATTGCACATAAAAATGATCAACAATAGCAATGAAATATAAAAAAGAACGTAAAAAGTAAAGAAAACGTAATTTTCAGTAAATTGGAATTATTATGACATTTGAGGCGCCTACAACAAGGAAAATGGCGGCGCACAGATAAGCGACTCAATTTAGCAAAAAACTCCAGTTGGATTTAAAATTTATCGAAGTAGTGTAATTAAGTTTGGTAGAAACGATGTTTCCATAATTTTAAATGAAAATAGATGGTTTCATTCAATTTTTAAGAAACTAGATTGCATATTTTGTAAATGGTAATGAATAATGTTGCTATTGATTTAAATGTAAGTTCTTTAATTTGACGTAAATTTAAAATTATGTCAGTTTACGTGAAATGTCGGCGGTAGGTGGTTGTGTTTGGCGTCATTGTATTTTTAACGGTTTGTTGACAAAAATTGTACAATTTTTGTAACATTTATCAACAAATAGTGTAAACCCTTCTTATAATTTGTTTTGTGACATAAAAAGTGAACCGTAATCATGGCTACCCAGCCAGAAGTTGGTGTGTCCGACTTCGTCCTGCTAGACAATTTGACCACGGATAAGTTTATCGAAAATTTACATCTCAGGTAAACTTACTTTTAAATTAACTTTACGAAGTTTGTATAGTACGTTATCTTATTATTTCAATTTTCTTACAGTAGATACTTCTACTAAAATGCTTATGTTAAAGTTTAGGAGAAGTTTGAAAGTTTAGTTCGGCATCGCAAACTTCATTAAAATTGTTTACACGTATTATTAGCTATGACTTCATATTTATTTCACCTTGTCTTATCCACTTGAATAAATACTAACTTGTTGGCCTTTTGTTGTTTGATTCGAATGTTTTTTGACTTACTTTTGAATATAATTAATCGTTATATAAATAAAAATAAAAATTAATATAAATTTCTATTAGGTTTATTTAAAAAAACGCATTTTTTCACAATATCCTTAGGGAAGGTAGCATTATTGTGATACTTTTGTTGCTTTTTTATTTTTTTTGTACAAAACTTATAGTAGATTTTTATGTTAAAAAGATGTGTAATAAAGTTATTATGCAAAACAAGAAATGCTTTTGTAGAATTAAAACTAACTTTTTAAGAATACTTCATCATAAAGATTTTATAAAGAAACTAGCTTTCGCCCGCGACTCCGATCGCGTCAAATTAAAAAAACCAACTGAGTAGCCCATTTGTTCTTCCAGACCATCCTCTAGGTCTATGCCAAATTTCTTCGAGATCCGTTTAGCCGTTTACAAACTCTAAGAAACATCCATCCATCCATCTTAACTTTCACATTTATAATATTAGTAAGAAGTAAGATTACATGTCAAAAAAAATATAATGAAATACGTACAAAACATTATTTTGTACAATTTCATGATTAATGTTTATTACATGAAAACATTTAACACATATATCTAGCCTATACCTGACTAGAAGAGACACGATTTTTTTTTTCCTAGTGAAAACTCACGAGAGTTACGAGTTAGGACTAGGACAAACATAATATACAACTGGAATACTGTCATAATTATTCAGTCAGTTGATTTTATGACAAAATTGTATTAAATAATTTCTGTTGTCATTTTTTTAAAGTAAACATAGCGAAAAGGACGTCGCCAGGGGAGAGTACTTACAGGAGGCAACTGCCTCTATCCCCTAGAGATTCGAATCATATAGGAAAGTCATGACAACTAATAGGTGCTCCCCAAGACTTTGACGGCAGGCGACGCCTATGCATGGTGACGAGTTGTTAATATGGAAACACGCTAATGCAGGGGTCCTCAACTATAACACGCCTGTCACCGCCTGACCCATTAAAAATCTAGAAAACATTGAGAATTACTTAAAACTGTCTTATTTACCAAAACGTTGTATGAACACGACAATATGTAACTTTTTTTGCACGCATTTTGATTAATTCTCATCCTAAAACGTCTGTTTCCATAGGCGTTGCCAGCTGATAAATTGAGTAGGCTAGGGGGGCTAGTTGCCCATTATATGATCTTATCATCATCATCATCATCATCCTCCTTATCCTACTCCCGTAGGGTCTGCGCAACAGGTTTCTGTCCTCCACATAACTCTATCATACGTCATCTCAGTCATCACTCCCTTCTTCATTATGTCACCTTTCACGCAATCCATCCATCTCTTTCTAGGTCTACCTCTACCGGTGTACCCTTCCGCACTCATAACTAACGTTCTCCTTGTTACAAGCGATTCATCGCTCCTCATAACATGCCCATACCATGCTAACCTTTTACTCCTTACCATCTCTACCATTATATGATTATATGATCTTATACAAAGTATTTATATGTATTTTAGATTTGTTGATTCTCTAAGGGAGGCAGCACTACCCACCTTGACGCTCCTGACCATGCCCATGTCTCTATCTACTCTTTTTTTTAACTCGAAGTACGTGTAAGATTTATTTATGCGTTTACATTATTGTAATCTATGTACGAAGACATTAGTCAAGGTATTGCTTTGTCCTTTCGATAATTTTTCCTCGTCAACTGCACGTACTCGATGTATCCTTGCTTTTTTTTCTGCCGGTTAATTCTGTAAATTAATTAAGAGCCTAGTATTGTAATTCTTTGATACTTACTCGTTCGTACTCTTAGTAATGTTCTAGAGTTCTAGATATCATTTTGGTTCTTTTAGTAACCTATATCTGGTCGTTCTCATTTTAATGTGTACTGGCCATGTAAAGTTGTTTATGGTCAAGTAAGATTTTTTATGATGTAATTATGAATCATGTTCGTCGTCAATCTCTGGTCGTCGTGAGATCACCGATGAGAATAAATTGTCTATGGTAAACGAATTAATTTGCGTTACAAGGTCGCGCTTTTGTCCTCTACTGCTAAGAAGTAATTATCATTCGCATTTGTCGCGTAAACTTGGCAGATGTTTTTGTAACTATTGTCATAATCACCGTGAGAGAAAAGTCACATCTTTTTCTTGAATATGCTTTTGTTCCTAATGACTATACGTGATTACTTCGATATTTAGGTAATTCACTGATATTTTGTGTTAATAATATTTGATACGATAGCATGGGTAGCTTTTATTAAATTCACTACAAGGAATCATCTATGAACCTAAATAAAAACAAACGAATTACAATGACGCGTGTTCCTGTGTGTTTCCCGCCATAATACATTGCCGCATTGTGACGTCACATGTTCGGAGACTTCCTGTACTTAGGAATTGTTCTTGTCACTCCTTGTTACGCAGATCCAGTACCCTAGTCTTTATAAGAACAATGTGAAGCTAAATTCTAGATTAAAGTCTAGGGACCGCTAGATTACCGTGGATAAGTCGTAATATTTTTTATTATAAATGAATTTTCAAAACAGTTTTGATTAGGTTATCTTTGTTCGTCGATGGTTATAATACCGGATTTCTGGTTTTGGAAGTTATTGCTCATTATAAATGACTGTTTAGGTAGCAGAAAATACCGAAATGTTAAGAGCAGTTAAGGCCAGTTCAGACAGAGCACAGCATAGAGCAGAGCAGTCTTTTGATCGAATAAAACTCTAAAAATTTAAATTGCGATAAAAAATCTGTTTTGTTCTACACTCCGGTTTGACTGAACAGACCCTTATACTTAGGATAAGTCGTAAAAAACTTCTATCTTTATAATTGACTAGCTGTTCGCGTGCGGCTTCATCCGCGTGAAATTATAAAAACTTTATTTTATTGTTTACATTTGTCA
>LD688964.1:1401583-1413887 GCA_003118335.3 Papilio memnon
GTGCTTTAAAAAATGACACTTAAAAAAACTTCAAGAAGGTTCGATCGATTGTTGATTATAATGGTATTTTATTGGCATGTAATTAAAGTTGATTATAGATTGTCAACTTGTTATGGGTAAAAATTTATTAGGTCGCAAATGTTTTACACAATAAATAGTATTATTGATTTTGTTTTCTAGGATGAGAAAGCTCCTTTCCCTTTCGTGTACGATCAGCTGGGCTGGCCCTGGGCGAAGTACGCGGTCAGCGTCGGCGCCATATGCGCTCTGTGCTCCAGGTAACAGTTAATATAACTATCTCTCTCACACACGTACATTTTGATCTCTCTATCTCACTCTCTGTTCAATCGTTAATTATATGGCGTATACAGTCGCGGAAAACCGCGGTGGTACACTTGAAAAAAAAATGCCTTGTTCATTGCAACGAGACAAATTCCGCCTCTTACTAAAATTAATTAAATAGTATTGAATGCTAACGAAGGGATAATAATATAAATAAACTAGCCGTACAACCGACTTTTCTTCGTACGGGACATTTATAAGCTGCATTGTATTTTTGTTCCGCGACTCGTTTAGAAATGTATAAACGATTACAGCGTTTAAGAACACCACCAGTTTTCCCGATTGTACATATTTTTCTGTAGTGTACATTTTTTAAACATTGCTTTATAAAAAAAAGATTACTTATCTGTTGAATTTCTCATATGCATTTAAACTAAAAAAAAAAATCTCAGTTTGTTAGGCGCAGTGTTCCCTTTACCTCGTATTATCTACGCGATGGCGTCAGACGGGTTGCTGTTCAAGTTCATGGGCGCAGTTAGTGAGCGTTTCCAGACTCCGCTCGTGGGCACCATCATTGCTGGACTGTTCACTGGTCAGTTTATACTTGTATTAAAACTAGCTTTCGCCCGCGACTCCGTCCGCGTGGAATTAAAAAAAACACAAGTGAAAAGCCTATGTGTTCTTCCATACTATCCTCTATATGCCAAATTTAATCGAAATCTGTTCAGCTGTTTAGGCTACAAACTCTAACAAACATCCATCCATCTAAATTTTCGCATTTATAATATTAATAAGATTGTTTTCTATATATTTAAAGTTGTAGTAATATAAATGAACTGTGTGAAGGTACCCTGGCGATGATATTCGAGTTGGAGCAGTTAATCCATATGATGTCAATTGGCACTCTGCTCGCGTACTCTATGGTCGCCTCCTGCGTATTATTGTTAAGGTAAGATTTATTAATATATATCTATCTATATCTATACATTTAATAATGTCGGAGTGTCTGTTTTTTATATCAAAAGAAAAATTCCAGATTTCGGAAATATGTATTTGCGTTGCCAATAACGAAAATCGATGCAATTTTTTTTTGTCTTTCTGTCTGTCTGTCTGTCCGCAAGCCGCGTTTGTTCCGGGTAATCTCCGAAACTGCTGGGCCGATTTCTACGGTAATTTCACTGGAGGGAACTGACATGAATAATGAATATATTAAAAAATGTTTCAACAAACCCAGAGCCAACCACACATTACTATTAAATTCAACTAAGACTGATTCTTCGTAGATACGAGAGGAGTCAATCAGCTCACAGGGTAGTGGAGCCTCTGAACCTGAGCGTGAGGAGTGTGCTCCGGCAGCTGGTGAACGCGGACCAGCTCGCAGCGCCCACCAGGCTCAGCAGCGCGCTGGTCTCCACCCTGGTCGCCTTGTACGGTCAGTAGACATTAATATAACGAATTAACAGACAAGTACAATTAGGGTCTTTCGCGGTGTTGTACTTATAAAAAACTTGCTATGTTCGTTGTGTCGTGATAAAAGGAATTTTGATATTGACCTTTTTCGTATATAAAAGCAATGGGTACAAAACATTCAAATGACTGTAGTTAATATTGAACACTGCAAGATTCCCTGATTGTACCGTCCCCATTGTTTGCAGTACTTACAGAAAACGAGTAAATAATAAGAGTAATAATACTTTAGAAGTTCGATACCGTCAACCTACATGAGGACCGACGTATTGACGTATTTCTTTAGGTAAATGTACCAATAATTGATTATAGTAGTAAAAAAACGCAATTTCCTACATCATTATTCTACCATTTCTAATAGAAATTTTTCTAAATAACACTCACATGTAAGATAACATTTAAATAGCCCTTTAAGTAATTTATATTGCTAATATTTTACTAATCGACTATCAATTATTGGTACATTTACCTTATGTAAGTTCAGTGAACCCATTTGTCATCCTGAAACCCTTAGTAAAGTGTTAGTGAAACGGTATACCAGGTGTGTGGTGCCTGGTGACGATGCTGTGTGTGAACCGGCTGGGGGACGAACTGCTGCAGGGCGAGGCGCTGCCGCTGGGCCTGCTGGCGAGCGGCGCCGCGCTGGTGCTGGCCACGCTCTACTGTCTCTCCAGGCAACCCGTCTCTGAGAAGAAACTGGCCTTCTCTGTGAGTATAGCTATGTAATCAATCTAGTTAAGAAAATCTACCGTACCATAGTAGCGGCGAAACACTTAATCATTGACATAAAGGTCATAACTCTTTGACAGCTAACATTATTCATTGAAGAGTTCGAAAGTAAAGCGCGCCCTTCCCAAAAGGAGGTACTCAATACGCCTGTATGTTTTTTTATGTGTGTTAAGCGATATCTCCGGCCCCAGTGGACCAATTTTGAAAATTATTTTTTTATCCGAAAGGTAGTGCTTGTAGGTAGGTCCCATTTTTTTGTTTAATTTTTGGAATCAAAGACTACGGCGTAGTTAAATAGTTTAGTTTAAAATCGCGTGACGAAAATTGGTGTCTTTTTTACTTACTGCTTTTATTATTGTTTAAAAACTAAATAACGAGGGTAATTTTGCGAAATTAGATGTTTTTGTTGAAACCGTAGGGAAAGTGAAGTAAAAGTATACAACTATAACTAAAGAAATAATAATGTAAAGTTTTCTATTTATATTTTACTCATATTTAAGCTTTAAATAATTTAGTTTCTGAAAAACATCCTATATCTAGTTGCATATGTCTAGACAAGAGTTTCCCAAACCTTTTTTTCGTGAAACATTAAAGAAAACACCAGATTTATATACCCCTGTAAGTGGAAATAGGGTTTAAGATAAGTTTGATATGTGTTGTCCAGGTGCCGCTGGTGCCGTGGCTGCCGGGCATCAGCATCCTCATCAACGTGTACCTGATGCTGAACCTGGACTACGCCACCTGGCTGCGCTTCGCCGTCTGGATAGCCGCTGGTTAGTGATCTTTCACCACAAATATACACTAAAATTATTGTTACAGGTTTCTGACTGTTTTGGATATAGAAATTCAATTATAATGAAACAAATAATTAAATATAGATAAAATTTTTATTACATTTTCACATGTTCACTTTGAATATTATAGAATATAAATAATTACATGCTTATCCATACTAATATTATAAAGAGGAAAGATTTGTATTTGTGTATGCATTGAAATAACTCAAAAACTACTGGGACGATTCCAAAAATTCTTTCATCATTAAAAAAACTACATTATCACAGTAATACAGGCTAGGTCTTAGACGACGCGGACGAAGGCAATCCGCATGAAATTAAAGAATAGTAAAAAATATAGATTTTTAATGGTGAAAGAATTTTAGAATTCGCCCCAGTAGTTTTTGAGTTATTTCAATATATTTTAAACGTTTCAAACGAAATAATTACATAATTGTTTTTAAAATTATATGATGAAATACAATGGTGCATGTATTCTTTAAAACATATTTATATTAATTCTGGATTTATGTATATGTATCCAAAATATTAAAAATATAAGGAAATAGATAATCTTCCATATGTAGACCGCTAACGAAATCAAAATGGTTCATCTTTCTACGTGGAATTAATACATACTTGATAACATTAGGTAGTCTCTCTCTCAGTAAAGCCACATCTTCTATAGTTGACAGTTTATCATTTGCACCAACTAATAATGCCACTTTGATACTAACGGCATTTAAATTATATTCCAATGGTTCAGTTAGATTATAATTATCTATATTACCTTCAACCCCATAATCGTAATTAGCGAATTTCCTTCTCAGACTAACTTGAGCGAAGTGTGCTAAATCTTTTTCTGATGTACCCACAGGGAAATGATCTATAAATGTACTAACAAAATTAGGTTCAAACTCCTCAATATCTTCACCTGATAACGAAAATAATAACTCTAATACACACGTTTTGTAACCAATATATGGTATACGACAGAACTTACGTAGAATATTAACTATCAAAGAGTTATCACCAAATACTTCTTGCACGTCCAAGAGTTTAGCGAATTTATCCAGTATGGGTGAAACTTCGATAATCTTACTTAATGGTGGTTGAAGGTTTTGTAGGAAACATATAGGTGCTAATGCTATTAAGACGTTGATTTTTTTATTATACTCAGGTCTCGTTGATGTCAGAACATAACATATAGCATTACCTTGTGAATGACCTATTACATTTACCTTTGTGTCTCCAGTTAAATATAAAACCGTATTTATTATTGCTGGTAAATCGTAATATCCAAATTCGTGGAAAGAGAAATCCCAGAAACCGTCAGAGTTAGGGTCTAGGTAGATATGTTTTCTGCCGTACTTATTTCCCCTGCAGTTCCCTACCCAAACGTCGTAACCGTTCGCAGCCAGGGTTAGAGAGAGAGAATTATTACCCCTGATGATCCAAGTATCGGCAGAATCGGTTATCCCATGCATCAATAACACTGGTGTTTTTACACTTTTTTTACTTTTTATATGAAATAATTTTAGTAAATATCCATCTTCAGTGATGACGATTATTTCTTCAATATCATATCCGTATTTATTTCCCAGTTGAACGAAATTTAATGGTTTTTCTTCGAAACCGAACACGTACAAATTAAACCCAATTAAAAACACAGCGACTATCCAAGTCGCCATAATGTCAATTGTTAACTGAACGCATGATGTACTGAACTCATTAAGGTCTTGTAGATAGTTTTGGACGGTTGTTTTACTGTTTTTATTTAAGGTTAATTGTTTTAGAACACATTAATGTCGTGTAATTTGTCGTTAGATAATGCTTGCTGTAGACTGTGCATTGTTGTTTAAAATAATACTGAATACGGTTTAAAATTCAAAATAAAGACTGTTCAATGTATAAGAGAATTTATTGCTACACAAAAAGTAACATTTTCATAGGAAAAAATAACGAAAATATGCAATCAGCTTAGTAACTTAGATTACATTAAATAAATCTATATAATAAAATTGTAGTGTCTGTTTGTAATATCAAAAGACAAATTCCAATTCGGGAAGATGGTGTATTTGCGTTGCTTATAACGAAAACAGCATTTAAAATTTTCTGTCCATCTGTCCATGTCTGTCTGTTTGTCCGCATGCCGCGTTTGTTCCGGGTAATCTCCGAAAGGGCCATGCCGATTTCGACGGGACTTTCACTGAAGGGTAGCTGACATAGACGGGCATATTATAGGCTACTTTTTATTTAATCTTGCGTGGACGAAGTCGCGAGCAACAGCTAGTAATAAATACGACTGTTAAAATGGATGTATGGATGTTACTATATATATCTAGAATGTGGAAACCGATCACAGTCTGGAAGAACACTACCAATAATTTCCGTAGGATACGTTTGTTTTTCATGTTTCCTCCATGAATCCTCAACGGTCAACATTTTGAAATTTCGCACTTATTTAGAGTTTAGAATAATATTTATTTTAATTCAGCACAGGTTAATTCCCGAGAAAAGGCTAGCAAGTAGTAAATTCCATAATTATCCTCTACTTCCTTTGGTATCTTTTATACTTTTTGCAGGATTAATAATCTATATAACATACGGCGCGTGGCACAGCGCGGAGCGGCGCAAGACATTGGACAGTGTGCAACTGGCCGACCTGCACAACGACAGCCGCACGGAGCTGCTGCAGCGCGGCGGCCTGCACGCGCTCGGCTGACACTCGCCAGCGCGCCCCGACTGTCTGCAAGGCAAGTGTCTGCAAGGCAAGTGTCTGCAAGGCAAGTGTCTGCAAGGCAAGTGTCTACAAGGCAAGTGTCCGCAACATGGCGACAGTCATAGTGCGTGCGACGCCATCAGTCCTAGCGGCACGGTCGTCTCATTCGTATCGAGTATTTGAAGTTCTAAATTCAAATTCGATTAAAAACTTGTGTATTTGAAAATCGAATTCTATTTAATTTTTTTTTAATTCTGAGTTTAGAATTCGAATTTTAAAATATTCGAATTTTAAAATTGAAAGATTGTATTTTGTGTTTTAAAATGGAATTCTAGAAAGTTCTTATTCTGTTTTAAAATTGGAATACAAAGTTTTGAATATCGAATTATTGTATAAAAGTTGTTCGAATTAAAAAAAAATTGAATTTGTTTTATAAACTCAGAATTTTTAGGTTACAATTTCGTAAACCGCTACATTAAGAAGCGCATTTATAGCTTTGTACTTAGACACAAGTAGGTGTTTGGTTCCTTTTAGTAATTTTTACCAAAGTATTGCCTGCAAATAGTTTCTCTTGCTTTAGTTGTAAGTGTACTTTTAGATGTGTTTGCAGTGAAAATACCAAAATAATTAAATCTTAGATCTATGCTGTCTTGGATTGTGTGTGACATGTGTATTGTGTCGCAATTACTGTGCGACATAATTACTTATTAGAGAATTAGACGTAGTTAAGGAAATCTTTTTTTAAACCACATGTAATATTACTGAATGTAATATTTTACAGAATTCTTAAAATTTTTTAGAAAGTCATGAATAATTTTTTTTTTTTACTTCTATGACATTTTAAATGATGAATATGTGAGAAATATTTCGATGGCTCCTATGTAGACAGTCGTAAGTCACAATTTTTGGATTCAAACTATGTTTTATGGTAAATACTAACTTTTGTTAATTTAAAAGTAACGTAAGCCACAGCACATATTTGTATTTGTATTAAAGTTTGGTTTTGCAAAATTTTTTTGCAATTTAAGTAATTTTATAAAATGACAATAGCAGATCTGTTATATTCTGGACTCGAATAAACGTTTGACATTTTTTTTTTTTAATTAATTTTTATATCCTGTACTTAAGTGATTGTGTGTAACAGTATTAGAAAAAGGCTGTGAAACAGCAATTTTTCAATAAGTATTGTTAGATGTTGGATCAGTGTTATTATTTTTCAATTCAATTTACTTTTTTATAGTTTTAATGTTATTAATACTATATTTTGTGATTAAACCATTCCTCTGACATTTGGCGGAGAAATAAAGTGTTTAAAAATAAGGTTGTTTTTTTTTAATTATTACCCAACTAATATTATAAATGCGAAAGTTTAGATGGATGGATGTTAGAGTTTGTAACCTAAACGGAAGAACGGATCTCGATAAAAATATTGGCCCAAATGTAGAGCTTAGCCTGGAAGAACTCATACTTCCTTTTGTTTTTTTGTAATACCACGCGGACATAGTCGCGGGCGAAAGCTAGTAAAATAATAAATGTAATATGTTTTAAAACGTTTATTAATGCATTTGTATTTACATTACTATGAGTCGTGTTCTAGAAATTTCCTAACACTTTAAAAATATACGGGAACAAATATTCATACATGTGCCGACCCCAGATGAAATCGGCGTGATTCATTTTCCTTCTCGGTAGTAGAAGATATTCAACATTTGGTAATTTTTGCCTTAATATTGCAACATCTTCTAATGTAGCTAGTTTATCGTTAGCGCCAGCAAACAGATAAGCTTTAATTGTAACCTCATTTAAATTATATTCCGGTGGTTCTTCACTATTATATATAGCTAAATTATTTTCTCCGTAATCGTATTGTGCAAATTTTCTCCTTAAACTAACTTGTGCGAAATGGTATAAATTTTTTTCGGATACACCACTTGGGAAATGTCCAACCAAAGTTGGTACGAAACTCGATTCTAATTCTTCACTATCGTAACCGGCAATCGGAAATATTATACTTTTCACACAAGAAATATAACCGATTATCGGTTCTGGGCATAAAAGTTGCCAAATATCGATTAAAACGGAACCCTTTTTGAATAATTCACGTATGTTTAATATTTGCGCGACTTTATTTATTATTGGAGATATTTCTATGATGTCTTTTAATGGCGCTTTTACATTTTGCAAGAACGCAATGGGCGCTAAGGCTATTAAAAAATTAATTTTCTTATTGTATTCAGGTTTCAATGAACATAAAACGTAGAATATGGCATTTCCTTGTGAATGACCGATAGCGTTAATTTTACTAACTTTGGTAGTATTTAAAATGACATCTATTATTGCTGGTAAATCGTAAAATCCGTAATCATGGAAACTGAAATTCCAGAATTCTTTATCGGTATCTGGATTTAGGTAGATATTATTTCTACCGTATTTATTACCTCTAATGTTGCCAGCCCATACATCATAACCATCGTTGGCGAGCGTTATTGCCAGTGAAGAATTCCCTCTTATTACCCAAGTATCTGAAGTGTCAGCCAATCCATGCATTAATAATATTGGTATTTTCTTCTTACCGGGTATACGAAATATTTTCAATATATAACCGTCTTCTGTGTTCACAATATACTGAATTGCTTTGTGACCATATTTTGTTGCCAGTTCGAGAAAATTTAATCTCCCATCTTCGGACAGATGACTTGCAAAACACCGGTTTATAAAAATTAAAAACAAAATGAACACTTTTAGGGTTGCCATATTTATTAACTAGATAATGGAACAAAAATTAGTCTGTTTTCTACAAACTCCCATTAAGAAATGTCGGTTAGTTAAATCGATACACGTAATTTATCTATAACCTCTTAAGATAATAGACACGGTTAATATGGTAAACCATTAATGTACGCTGACGCTGAATGTTGTTTAGTTTGATATTTTGTTTATCATAGGTTTATATTGGCGAAACGCTCATTATTCTCTTAATATGGAAATTTTAATGTAATTTTTCTAGGCCAGTTGATAACCATAACCTTAGCAGATTACACTCCAGGCTTTTTTTCACTTTGAATTGAGATAAATATATCCCATTTCAATATAATAGTGGTAGAGCCCGCTTCAACATCTTAGCCACGACCACACAGAAGACAGGCGTGAAGTGGAAGCAATTCCGCCTTTCGTGTGACGAGTGTGGTGCCGAGGGCCCAACTTTAGTCCCTTTCCCGTTCCACTCTTGTCTTATAAGGCAAGAATAGGATGGGAAAGTGGATTTGACGGTGGATGAGACACATAGGATGGGGAAATTTCCTCTTTATGTGCGACTCCTCCGTCGATTTAGGGTAGGCATCTGCAATTGCGGATGTCTATGGGCAGCGGTCGCTTAGCCATTTCGCGGATTTAGGTGGCCGCTTGCTCGTTTGCCACCTTATTGTATAAAAAAAAGAGAATAATTGTCTTTTAATGCTTACATCTATTGTTATTCTTTTTAATGTGATGTTTAATTGGATGTCCGAGCTAATTATTTCTAACAGTAAATTATCCTATATTTATTACCTAATAGTTATTTTGTACTGGTTTACTTTACTGAAGACTTAATCTTTAATAATTGTTATTTAATGAATAATTAGGTAATTTTCAATTACTATTATTATGTTTTTCCCTTTCCCAAGTTTTCTAAACAGAACAGTAAAGTAAAGAAGACAATAAGGAATAAAAAAAATCTTTCATATGGTTAGCAATTAACTTATTATTCGTGAGACATTATACTAAATGAGTTATAACACGGCTAAACTCACGTGAAAACACTCCGGTGTAGGCACCGATCGACCGTCAGATCAGACCGTCGCGACGCGATAGCGAATAAAGCCGGTAACCACTCACCCTGAAGACGGACCCCCGACGGGTCTGAAACTGGTCGGTGCCTACACCGGAGTGTTTTCACGTGAGTTTAGCCGTGTTATAACTCATATCTTTCATATGGTCAAAATTTTTGTCGGATAAAAAGTAAAAGTCTATAAAGAAAAAATAAATAAATGTCATATTCTTTATTTAAATTGGAATCTTAAAATGTAACCATGGCATGTGATTTTGTATCTTTTAGTGTAGGTTTCCACCGGAACTTTTTGTTCATTACAAACCCACGAATAAACGAAATAAATCACATAGAGTACAATATTTAATTTATACAAGAAATAGGTAAAAAAAACATTTATATTAAAGGTCATTTTAAGTACATTTACAAATCGTTATATGAAATCTCACTCAAATAAATGAAAACATTATTTTCTTATCAATAAAAATATTTCTTGGCTATTTTAATACTATTAGTAGAACTTCCAACTGATATACAAACACTTGTAAAAGTAGTAAAAGCGGCCCTTAGGGTAGATTATACATATTAAAGGCCACTAACATCTCTAAAAGCAACAGTAAATCTATACTAATATAAAGAGGAAAAAAAATGTATTTTTGTATGTATTGAAATAACTCAAAAACTACTGGGGCGATTATAAAAATTCTTTCACCGTTAGAAAGGTAATTTATCCCTGAGTAACATAGGCATTTTTTAATTTCACGCGGGTGAAGTCGCGAGCAACAGCTAGTAGGAAATGAATGGAAAATTTTACTATCATCAGGCAACTTAATAAGTTAATATTTTTTTGGGAATCGAATGTCCCATTTTATCACAATAAAGACGCTAGGCGTATCACTTCATAAGCTATCTTATTGAGCAATATACTTAATTTAAGTTAATATTAAATGATTAAAAATTATCTATAACATGGCAAAGTTATAAATCAAATATAAACTATATTGCCACTCAGTCGCTTAATGGCCAAAGGAATCCCTTAGCGGTCATACACTAAAGAAATGAGTAACCATTAAGTGAATATGAGTGTATTTTGTTTAAAATTTCAACCCAATTATAATTAATAATTACATCTAAATATATCACACTTCGTACATCTACACTAATATTATAAAGAGGAGAAAATTTGTATTTTTGTATGTATTGAAATAACTCAAAAACTACTGGGCCGATTATAAAAATTCTTTCACCGTTAGAAAGGTAATTTATCCGTAACATGGGCTATATTTTTTAATTACACGCGGGCGAAGTCGCGAGCAACAGCTAGTATCAAATATACATAAGTATATTTGATACTAGCTGAATAGCTGATAGAATAAAAAAATATAATGTCAATTTGTCAAATATCTTCGGATTTACTCAAAACATTCGTACAAAATATATCACTATCTCTTTCTATTCAAAGGGAAGTGAGAGAGATAGCATGTCTTGTGTTTGCAATTGTCTAAGGTAGATGTTAGAATTTTGTGACGACGTGCTTCTCTTCTATGCCGTTCTTTGTTGGCTTAATTGATTGTATCCTTAACGAGCTGTTCCTGATCCCATACAAGAAGTAGATTAGGTAACCTGCAAGGAAAACGAAAAAAATATACTTTGCCCATATCTATACTAATATTACAAGGATAGATTTGTATTTTTGTATGTATTGAAGTAACTTAAAAACTACTCGGCCGATTTCAAAAATTCTTTCACCATTAAGAAGCTACGTTATCAGTAAGCTATGTTTTTTATTATTTTTTAATTTGACGCGGGCGGAGTCGCGAGCAACAGTTGGTTTCATATAATGCGTTAATCTTACTAATATTATAAATGCGAAAGTTTATATGGATGTTCGCTATGAATTTTTAGCCTAAACTGCTGAACAGATCCCGATGAAATTTAGCATAGATGTAGAGGATAGTCTGGAAGAACACATAGACTACTAACTATTTTTAAAAAAATCACTGAGCAACACAGGCTATTTTACATTTTTTAATTCCTCGCGGAGTAGCGGGCGAAAGCTAGCAAGTTATAAAATGGTAACCCTAAAAATTGGCATCTGTTGAAGCTAAATCTATTGCAGAGATCAACATATTAATATATTGTTAAAGTAATGATTAGAAATTGTAACATACCAACAGCAAGCCAGATGATGAACCGCACCCAGGTCTGGTAGTCCAGCTGCATCATGAGGTACAGGTTCATGCAGACGCTGAGGTACGGCACCAGCGGCACTAAAGGCACCTGGATAAAACATTACGGCATTTGAAACTCTGTTTCAAGTTAGATAGAGTTTTAAATATACTACAGTAGCGACATCTAGTAACATCTCTGAAACTTTGACAAGAATTCTTAACATGTAAATATTATGATTTGTTAAGTATTGAATATGAGTATGATTGCCCTAAGGGCAGCCAATTACTGAATTCTTAAATATTTATCTTCGTAAGTGTTGCTACAATTTGACAGACGTCTTTTAATAAGGAG
>LD688964.1:1435350-1462551 GCA_003118335.3 Papilio memnon
TATCCTCTACATCTATACTAAATTTCATCGAAATTCGTTCAGCCGTTTAGGCTACAAACTCTAACAAACATCAATCCATCCATCTCAACTTTCGCATAATTTATAATATTAGTATGATTAGAAAACTGCTACCGTGCGTTTATTTCTATAAAGTGCATATTGTTTGGTAGTAATTAACTATTTTGATAAAATTTTGTAGGTAAAATTATAAATTTTTATTAACATAAATAACCAAAAACTATCAATACAGTGATTAACATTCGAGTAATTTAATATGATTCGAATACATAAAACTGTTGCATATTTTCGACAGTATAATTTATCGCTAACCAATAATATTTTTGTATGAAATGTATAATAAATTAATGATTTTTCTACCTTTTAAAACAATTCCTGTACAGTTACTTTTTAGACCACACTCGCCACTTCACGAATTAAAAAAATAATGTCCAAAAATTACGATTTATTAACTTTGGCGCGCAAATGTACACAAAATAGCAAACGACGCATGCGCGCGGCGGTTCGCGACCGACTGACCGACGCGAATTTTACACAGACCGTCGTAATAGGTGAATATTTTTTTTTGCTTTCAATTGTACGATTTATTATACTAAATATCTACTACTTCTCACGATTGTCTTTATAATCTGTTGATCAAATTTGAGTAAAACTAGCATATAAACAGATTGTTATTGTAAAATATTAAAAACTAGCTTTCGCCCGCGACTCCGTCCGCGTGGGATTAAATAAAACAAAAGTAAGTAGCCTATATGTTCTTCCAGACTGTCCTCTACATCTATGCCCAATTTCATCGAGATCCGTTTAGTAATTTAGGCTACAAACTCTAACAAACATCCATCCATCCATCTAATTTCGCACTTATAATATTAGTAAGATAATACAATTATGCTGTTCAAGTAAATAAATGAATTATTGATAGTAATTAGTAATTAGTAATTTGTAATTAGTAATTTGTTTATAAAACTTATATTGCATAAAAGTCGGCAAATAAGGTGTGCGGCATGGCCTAAGAAAATTTATTATCCCTGCCAACACCGGGGTCACGGATACGTTGTAAATTACAGTAAAATCCAGGTAAAGATTATAATATAGCCTTAGAATTCATATTAAGTTGTTAATTAAATCTTGAATACTTTAATTACACGTGGCTGCTTGGTTACACTATTACTCAGCGTACATACATAATTTTTATATTAATGGTCGTCATACACGGACTACTTCGAGCAGTCAGTATCGCCAATCGGGCTAGAACGATCAATAAGGTTAGGTATACACGGACAGAAACTCATAATTATCTTTCAGTATCAAAAATAGGTATATGTTTAACATTTTAACCAGTATTTAGAAGACCTTAAGGCATAGTTTTATTAGTGGCCACTCTGCTTGCGTTTGGTAATATTCTTTACTTTTTCATATCACGCATAATCAAAGGCGGATCCAGGGGGAGTCATAGGGGTCATGACCACCCTGAGCTGTTTGGTCAAGCGCTTGACTTGACCAAGACGATGTGACCCCCCAGGCGTCAAAGCTGGATCCGCCCTTATAATCTGAGCTGAGCCCCGCTCGTCGCTTGTTTTATCAACCGATTCATTAGTCGTTAGCCCGTATGCGGGGACTTGCCGCATGGTGTAAAACAACCGTGTTATCGTCTATTGTAACTTCACCTTTATGTATTACGTAAAGCGGTACTAAGTGAAAACATTTGTCACTTTCAAAGGAGAAATATCAGTAACGTGTTAAGAGGTGCCTGGTGTTAAACAATGGCAAGTGTGACTCGTGCACAAGTCACTTTACAATTACTTCTTGTGTATCAATCATAAATGGTTTAGGATGCGGTCACCTGATTGAATATGAGTTTGACATTACCTTTATATAACACTTTTCAAATGTCTTGGCGGCTCAAGGTCACCTACTGCTAACTATTCCGAAAAATGTGACCTGTGCAACGACTGGCGTGAAGTTAGACAAGACACAAGAAAACTGTATTACTAACTAAAAGTTTTTTACATCTTTAAAATTGAAACAAATGTATTAAAACTTTAGTTATCACGAGTTAGAACACAATATGTTTTAGGTTTTGTAAAATAATCGAAAAATTCTGTTAAATCAATTCATGTATGACTCCTGAAAATAAAAATTTAAAACCGAACCGGGTCAATTTTACAAAATTTAAATTTCAATATATTTTTTTAAGTTAAACTTATAAACGACGATATAATATAATAGCTTATTTATGTTAAATTTTAATTTTATTTTACCGCCTGATGAAAAATATTAGTTATATAGGAGTGTCGCATTAATGCTATTCATTTTATCAAGGCGCTGACTATTTTAAAAAATCAATTACATTTAACTATAGTAAACTTGAGGGTATTACTAAAAAAGGATCAGCAATGAAAAATAAACTAGTCAGCTAATCGCAATGTTTACATCTTTTAGTGGTTGAATAAGTTTGTGTTGTGTGTGTGTTGCAAAGAATAACAAATTTTTGTACTTTTAGAACGCTGAAAACTATGTGAAGTTGGATCAGAACAAGATGGTTCCTTTCAATCTGTTAGTAAATAAATAAAGTATTATATAAATTTAAACACTTATTTTTGATTTTGAACGTTTATTTCAACTTATCTATCGTCCCAAGCCCAAATATAGGATACGGATAATGTTAAAAACATAATAAATCTATCATCCGTGAAATCAATATGAAAACCTAGCACAAACAAACCCAGGGCCTTTTTAATATGAAACATATTTCTAAGAATACAGACTCATAATCGAGTTCATACGTTTGTTCTAACTAGCCACTGGATTAAATCAGATTTCAAACAAACAATAGTCTATTGTAATTGCGGGCATTCGACAAAAGATGGCACAAGCCTAGTGTACTCCAGTGTACACAGTTGGCCAGAGATAATGGTACGCTAATCAGACGCTGTGCTTTAATCAGATAACAGCTCGCATTCCGTTAGTACGTACTAATATTTCATACGATACTCGTCAAGAGAAAAGTGTCAGCAAGCGATGTGTTGATTTTATTCTGCCGTGATATTGTTTTTTTGTGTCTAATCAAGAATGGATTGATCATTGACAAGGAAAGCCTTGAAGAAATTCTGGTATGTAACCTCTAAACACGTTTTCATTCAATTGGAAATGATCTCCATCGTCACATAGTCTTTGACACACTTGACAAAGACTATGTGACGATTAGAGATCAATGAATCTATCAGAAAATCCAGAAGTTAATTATACTTTACACTGTAATTTATACAGAAGAGATATAATAGATCCTTCTAGGTTTTTTCATAGATAAGTCTGCGTTCATCAAGTGTGCGTTGACTCAGCACATGACACGTCTAGCATAATCATTGTAAAACTTTAAAGAAAATAAATCAAGTAGTTCAAGATATACGCAAGGTCATTTAAAGATAGTAATTGGTAAAAAGGTTCGATAAAATCTTAATTTAAAATTTTAAATCTCTTCACTTATCCTTTTACATCCATCCAAAAAACTGGCGAAAATAACATCAGATGCAGTTACTCTCAAATGTTATCCCGCTCGTTATCTTAAAAAGAACAGAGACAAATATCTGTCTTTGCATGTTCTTTAGTGGGAACATCGTTTTTTTTACCTTCTATCATAAACAATAGTAATATAGCTGTTTGTTTATGTTATAATTGATATTGCTTTTTATTGTGATTCATATTAATCCTTAATCAAGAATGTTAATACTCAGAATGATAAACAAATCTTCCTCGAACAAGATGGTATACCTCCAACAATCATACAAGAAAACAATGCGTTATTTTTTTGGATATCCATTTTTGATATATAAAACATGATACAAACTATAGTTTGTGTGACTTTTGATATAAAATAAAATCGTGTTAGTTCCACTATTTATAACTCAAGAACGGCTTTACCGATATGGCTGAGAATTGGTGTGGAGGTAGCTTAGAACCAGGAGACGGACATAGGGTACTATTTATTCCGTTCGACAGCGTTGTATGGATGGATGTTTTTTAGAGTTTGTAGCCTAAACAGGTAAACGGATTTCGATAAAATTTGGTATAGAAGTGGAGGATAGTCTGGAAGAACACATAGGCTAATCACTTTTGTTTTTTTTATTCCACGCGGACGGAGTCGCGGGCGAAAGCTAATTTTATATAATCCTGTTGGAAAAAAACCTCCAATTTCCTCTAATGTTCTACTATATAAACCTGTATCAGTGTGTAAGAAAAGTTCTTGGCTTTTTAAATACAGGTCTCCTAGTTAAGAAGTCAAAGCAGCACTGACTGATAAAATTGTAGCGTGCATTAAGTAATTCTTATTCTACCTTTAGTGAAACCTGTCCAAAAATCTCAAGGTACAGTAGTTAGATTTCTTATAAATACAAAATAATCACATTCATTATACTTCATCATAATTAAATGTTATTTAAATATAATTGGTTTATGTAACAATCTGCTTGAATCCGAACCTTGGTACGGGATATGGATAACCTAAACTCAACATTTTTTTTATCTACAAATCTATTGTTTTAAAAAAAATAATATCTAGAATTTCTACGAACACCTATTATAATTTTTCTAGTGGTCCTCAGCAGTATTAGCCATAGGTTTCGCCATGATAGAGGGGGCAACTTAACCCTACCACCCGAGAAACGAAAAAAAATAAAATATATTTAAGAATTACTTTCAATAAGATTTTAATTGTAGCTAAGTAATGAGTGAGTGCTGATTACCAATACCAGACCTTCTTCTCCTCTTACCATTTTAGAACGAGATAGAGATTGAAAGGGTAAGTTGATTTGTGGATGAGGATGGATAAGTCCATGCCTTGTACGTTAAAGGCAACGCATATTTTTCTAATTATTGCAGATGTCGATCCATTAGGGCAGTATTCTGATATGTCATCTACCTGCCATTGTCCCTACGGAGGGTAGGCACAGTAAGTGCTGCTCCATACATCTTTACCAGCCGTCATATCTGAATTCACTCCCTTAAGCATATCCATTTTGAAACAATCCATTCATACTTCTTCGGTCTTCCTCTACCCCAGGGTATATTGTGTGATAAATAACTACAGTTGACTGTTTAAGTAATTGTTAAATATCTCTGAGTATGACCGTTAAGAAAGTAATTGATCCATCGTGTTTTCAATGAATGAGTCATGTGATTATGTTGATTCAAGTAATAAATTCTTTGTATAGAATAATATAAGCATTATAATATGCTTATTTCTAGGATAATAGCAATTACAATATGCGTATCGTTCTATTGAAACTGATCATTCACTACTGAACTTTGACAATCATTAAAAAGTGTGCGCACATCTTTGTTTAACTATCGCACAACTGTTTAGTCGCGCTTTGATTCCTATGAGCTTATATGGAGGTGAACTACTCGATTTTTAGTTATCCAACTAAACAGTTGAATTGGCTGCGAAACAATCGACAGTCGCACAACAGTTGTGCGATAGTCAAATTGTGCGCCGGCTCTTAGTTTCGACTGTTAAGATGCATGTCTTGTCCACCCAAGTACACTGTCATTCTTATTTTTTTTTATGAAAGACAGAGAACATAATGTTTTAGTACGAGTTTGCGGTAGTTTCTACTAATGGTTAAACTCCATTTGTTTTTGTGATTAGCAACGATAGCGTCGGTTTTTAATCACTGCGTACTTATTCGATATCAAATTTCAACTATGAATACGTTTGTTTTTACAAACTTTTAATTACGTCTTTGACTTTAAATGATAGCATATAAAAGCATTTAAAAATCCTAAAGCGATATTGTCTTAGCCAATCTCGCACTCGCCCACATTTCCACTACCTAAATATACATAAAAACGATGTAGTTTTAGTTATTTTTAGACTAGCTTTCGCCTGCGACTCCGTCCGCGTTGTATTGAGAAATACAAAAGTAAGTAGCTTATGTGTTCTTCCAGGCTATGCTCTACATCTATGTCAAATTTCATCCAGATTTGTTCAGCCGTATAGGCTACAAATTCTAACATCCATCCATCTAAACTTTCGCATTTATAATATTAGTAAGATAGTAAGATGGAAGACATTCTGGTTTAAGTTAACTTTGATCAATTCAAACATAGTTAACGTTATGAACATATATCTCCAAATAAAAGTTTGCAGTCTCCAAAAAACGTGTAAGATCTTCTGATTACATTTTTTTATCTTATCAAAGAAAAACTTCGTTATCAGTGAGTTTCTCGCGTAAACGTGCAGTGGAGTATAAAACAATCATACTTATATTGCTGACAATATACTGTTTATATTGGTACTGTGATTTGGTTAGTTTTTTAAACTACAAAAACTCAGTTAACTGCAGAGTTCATTCTTCTTCTTCTGCCTCTCCATTACTGGAGGTTGGCCGTCAGCTCAGCGAATCTCTCCCTGTCCTGTGACAAGCGAAAAAGTTGTTCGATACGGCGATACTAGTCCACTCTCGGATGTTTCTTTTCCTTCCGACGGGTCTCCTGCCTGCGATTTTGCCCATGAGTTGAAGAAGCTCTTATTTATGTCGCAAAACATGCCCCAAATATGGAACTTTTCTCTTTTTGACGGTTTGCAATTCTCGTTTTTTTCCGACGCGTTGCAGTATCGGTTCATTCGAAATCTTTACAAAATTATATTCAGAGTTCATTACAAAATTTTATTACCATCTCTATCACTCTCACAGAAATGACAGAGATACCAACATGTTTCTATAGTCACTCTGATCTTTTGTGATATTTGTTCATCGTAGAAGTACCGCGAAGTCATGAGATAGTAATTGCAGTTAAATTTCTACATCTGATTGAATATAGCTTGAATCTAAATTTTATTAACCTATTAGAGTGAGTTTTTATAGCCGAAATATATCAAGTCAGCCGTGCCTCCTGAAACACAGGTTACTTCAGGAGACGGTCCCACCGATTTTGTTTAAAACTGTTTTGGTCCAATAATCATTATTTTTTAAAGTCGGTGAAAGCCTACGGTGAGATTTAGTATTAGACAATTCCACTGTCGAGTTAATTGGTGATAGAAAACAGTGACTTAAAAGTGCTTTCACGTTCCAGTTTTTGTTTTTCTCAATATATTTTATTGCCAAAGTAGCCTTTAAAATCATTTCCCCTACCTTATTCTACTCCAGTAGGGTCGGCGCGCCGGTTTTCGTCCTCCAAATAAATGTCTCATCCCTAAAAATGCTATGTGTACATTTCAATCCAAACTTTTCAACTCACAGTTGATAGAACATAATTACGGTATGTAACACTATCGCTAAGTTCCATTTAATGATAATTTAAAGTGGTGTAAAGTCAATTGAAGTTTGAAAACACGAGGGGTGTTAATTAGCAATTTCGTCGTTATCTGACATACTAGATTGCTTCTTATCACTGTTTACCTGATTATAGGCAATAATCAGTTATGAATAACGCGTTGGTTATTTACTAAAATATGTCATTTGAATACAAAGAAACCTATGAAAATAACAAAGGAAATTGAATTATACCTATGAAATATTGAGCGTCGGTGGCTCAAGTTTAAGAAATTGACGTGTAATCTACGGGTCCTGGGTTCGAATCCCGCCATGTACCAATGTGATTTTCATATGTACATAATTTACCCTACGTTCTTAAGGTGAAGGAAAACATCGTGATACCTGTACATATCGGGGAAATTCAAAAATATGTGTGAAGTCAACCTATCATACAGCTTGTTGACTATGGCCTAATCAACCTTAATCTAGGGTTCCGAGCCTCCGAGCCCCTCACTGGGGACGTATGAGTTGGTGATGCTACCTACGATATAACGCACGAGGCTATATTGACTGTACTGACAAGTACTGACTAGAGGTAAAGGGATGCGGGATGAAAAAACCCTTGCGGACTCTTTCCACCGCCAGCAGTGGTTTTCGGTTGTTATTACAAACACGGACATAATCTTAACTTTGTGTAACACGTAGCTGTGAAGGGGTTTTATTTTCTTGTCTAAGTATAGAATAAACACTACTTTCGTATTCTTTTTGCAGTAGAAATTCCTTCATTGAAACTACATCGTAATCTCTGTTTATCTTATCTCTAAACTATGCTAAACTTGACACATATTTGGACTCATTGCTGTGCGTAGATTTTTATTACCGCAGTAACAACCATACAATACTCGTATATATTGTTATCTCTGTTTCTTTCAGCTCGAATGAGGGAGATAGCAAAATATTTTGTATCAGAGTTTTCGATTTAAATCAAAGCTAATATTTTTATAACACGACAGTTGGTTAAATGAAATTCCTTTTCTCAATTTTTAATATTATTATATGAATTATTATTATATTAGTATAGATAATAGAAAGTCAAGGTTCCTAATTATTCTATTCTCTGTGCTCATGTGATGATAATTGTCAAATTTGACATTTATCTTTCAACGGTTTAATCAATATTTTAAAAGTGAATCAAAAGATTAAATTATTTTTAATTCAAATTGTTTAATAAAGTTTTTCTAGATAGTATAGGAAATTTTAATTTTAAAAATGAATGACACAAGAATGAACTAAAGGTATGACTCTGAAAATACTAAATCTGTCATATTTTTTATCCATAAATCATATTCAATTCCGATTAATGAATAATTAGATAAATGAATAATATGCCATTATTAATAAATACATAATAAACAGTTACTACACAAGCTGGGCTACAATTATACCGCGAAATAATCACAATACACAATAACGCGACACCTGAGTATAATGACGTCACAGTACAATAGACAATAAGGTATACGCATTGCTATAATACTACAAGACCAATGGACGTAGTATTGCTTCGTCGCCCAGAGGCACTAGACTGTACGCGGGAGACTTAGCATTATGAGTCGAATTTTATAGTGTAAAAATATTGTAGTGTTTAAATATGTGGGTAGACATTATATTGGATATGTTAAAACATGAACTAGTATTGTCCAGGTTAGGAGGTGAAGGAATCCAGATGCGGCATAGGTGGGGTGCTGGGCTCACCAGTTGATCAATGGCCGGCGGCAAGTGGCGCGCCTTCGGGCGGGCGATGGCCAGGAAGCGAGTCTTCGAGCCAGACCAGCTGGAGGTCAGCAACTTGAGAAGGTACATGTACTATAAGCCTTCAACCTTCTTGTACTATTTATTAAACATTGATTGACTCCTTGCGTTTGCCCTTTTAGTATAAAAAAGGCCCAATTGATATTAAAGGTCGAAGTATAAGAAAAAGTGTAATTTGTATAATAATAAACCTGGGTTCAAACTATAGCTTATTAAAAATTTTCACATCGATCTTTTGCCTTTGACCTCATCCAGAGAATTCCCTACAACCATAGCCAGACCATGAAAACAGTAAAATAAAACGTACTGTGATTATAAGAACATTTTATCATCTTTCTGCATATTTCCACGATTGTAGTTGCTATACGTAATCAAACCTATGTTCTGTAGATGTCTAACGATATGGGACTTGACGGCTCTCGGCGTGGGCAGCACGCTGGGCGTGGGCGTGTACGTACTGGTGGGCTCCGTGGCGCTGCACTTTGCCGGACCCTCGATTATACTATCGTTTTTAATAGCAGCCGTCGCTTCCCTATTTGCAGGTAAGGTTACATAATTAATTTATGCATATACAATTTTAATTATAATAGACTAAAAAAAACACGCCTGTAACCTATTGATCCAATTTCTATTTAGGGTGGTTCTGTATATACCGTACTTCTTACCATAAAGGTTAATTCCATTATACAATTTTATTTCGTGTTTTAACATTTTATTTATCTACTTGTTAATATGTTTTATGGAGTCTTTACTGTTACCTTCAGGTATGTGCTACGCGGAGTTCGGTTCCCGTGTACCGAAGGCGGGGTCCGCTTACATCTACACTTACGTAGCAGTGGGGGAGTTCGTAGCGTTTATTATCGGATGGAATATGATACTCGAAGGTGTTTTTGGTAAGAAGTTATTACGTAACATAATTTGTACATTAGAATAGACTACGAGAATTTTTATAGTGTTAAAAATGTATGATAAGAACAAAACGTAACGTTAAAGGATTCTAAAAATAAAATATCTTAAAGTAAGCCTAAATAAATAAGGTAAATTTTAAGGTAATCTTCCTTAAAGCTTCCGCAATGTTTTTTAGTAATAACACCGGGAAATAAGGCTATTTTAGTTCTTACTAAGTGTTTTTTTACCTACTTTTGTTTAAAGAAGCATAATATTTTTAATACAAATATGTACTATAGTTCAGTGTACTCACCATGATCAGTGTTTTATTAATCATTTACACTGTTACAGGTACGGCGAGTGTAGCCCGAGGCCTAAGCTTATACATTGACTCGATGACCAACAAATCGATGTCGAACTGGTTCCTGCAAGCTGCGCCCATCTACTCCCCACAATTCTCCCCCTACTTTGACTTATTCTCCTTCCTCGTTGTACTTGTTCTCGGAGGTAAGACTAGAATTCTCTTAACATTGCACTGATAAAACGTATCTGGTTTCCAAAACTTTTCACCCTGACTGAAAGTACAAATACCTTAGAAGACAGAATGCTTACAAGAAGTTTTCGTCAGATAATTTGAATAATACCGTATTGAATCTACCCTTTAGAGCGTTCGCACACCTGAAACCAAACTATCGCTTAGTCTCTCTTTGATTCCTTTAAGCTTATATGGAGATGCGCACACTACTCGATTTTAGTTAGCCAACTAAACAGTTGAATTGGCTGCGAAACAATCGACAATCGCACAAAAGTTGTGCGGTTGTTTAGTCAAAGGTGTTCGTCCGCTCTTAATATTGTTATAATCGGTGTAAATATTTTTTTATATCATGTTGTGACTTATTCTACTATGTTGTAGCGGTACTATCGTTGGGCGCCCGCGAGTCCTCTGCAGTCAACAAGGTGCTGGCCGCCTCCAACATGCTGGTCATACTCTTTATTGTTGTCGCCGGTGCTTTCAAAGGTAACAACTACAAATATCCTATCTGTGACCTTTTGTTTGCTATTAATGTATTCGAAATGTCTTAAACGAGCTAATCCGCTGATAGTAGTACGAGTATACGAGTTGCACTATAATACCCCTAAAATGGCGTTCTTCGACTAGCTCGTACCTGCTTTGTGACCAATGATGTGTTTATCTATCTATCTCTTTTGTTAAGAATCTTGTTATCGTCATTTCCAGCGGACCCTCGAAACTGGGCCATCCCGGGTAGCGAGGTGCCGGATGGCCACGGCAGCGGTGGCTTCTTCCCGTACGGTGCGGGGGGCACACTGCGCGGCGCCGCTGTCTGCTTCTACGGTTTTGTGGGGTTCGATACAATCAACTCTACTGGTGAAGAGGTAACAGATGTTAGATAAAACCGAACACTCAACACATTTGAAGTACACAAACATTAATGTTTAATTTTTTTTTTGTGATTGCTGGCGTCATATTTTGACACGGCTTGCTTTTCACCATGCTACTTTTGACAGGTGCGGGAACCGAGGCGCGCTATCCCGATAGCAATCCTGACAGTCCTAAGTATTGTGTTTGCGGCCTACGCCAGCGTGTCTGTCGTTATCACTATGATGGTACCCTATTACCTGCAGGTAAGCAACCAAAAACTGTGTGCCTGATAATTACTCACCGACTACCGCACGATCTGCTCGAAAATGTGATCCCTTTTAACAATAATTTCAGGACACCGTGGCATCTGTGGCGACGGCTTTCACATTCGTAGGCTGGGACTGGGCGCGCTGGGTAGTCTCAGTTGGTGCTGTGTTTGGTATCTCTGCGAGGTGCGAGTTGTGCTACGATAAACAACCATAGATGCTAGATTGCCTCAATTAATTTTGCTGTCCATCTTATCATACTTCATTCAAGACTAAAAAAACTAATGTAGTAATATCCTTTTTTAGTCTATTTGGTTCCATGTTCCCGTTGCCCCGGCTTCTGTATTCAATGGCATCGGACGGGCTGCTGTGCCACTGGTTGGCACACGTCACCAACAAGAGAAAGTCACCAGTTCTAGGCACAATACTACCTTCGTGCGTCATAGGTACGATGTTTGGACATTTTTTATAGTAATAGTTATAATATTCTAGGACCTTCATCGAAAACTAGATCAGCAAAAATGAGTTCCGCCTTTGACAGCGGCACGATTACTACTGACTTACTTTCTGCTTCAAATTGCTTATGCACAATCCAATACAATATTTTAATTTCCAGCCGTGTTGGCTGCTATCTTGGAGTTGGAGCAGCTGGTGATGATGATGTGCATTGGAACGCTGCTGTCATACACAATTGTCGCCGCCTGCGTTATATTACTAAGGTATTGATCTAGATTGGTAAATGTGTAAATGAATATCTATCTGGATGCTCGTTTAGCCATGGACCATAAAAATATTGTTCTGTTAATACTAGGTATCGTCCAACGCCTTTACCTAGTGAGACGGATGCTGTCCGTACTCCGAGTGGTTGCTGTAACAGAAAGTCGACTGTATGTACGTCGCGACTCGTCAACACCACTTTAATTTTATTTAGTAAGTTAATTTTGTATTTCTTCTTACATTGTTTATTTGTTAGCTTTAGGACACTCATTCTTACAGCATAAGCTTCACATTAAATTTTAATGTACCTTATTTAATAACGGTGGAAGTCTTTTCGGTGTGGAACTTTGTAGTGCCCAAGTTTAGAGAAGCCGATAGCCCAGCTCTTTTATAGAAAGTAGACCATCCTCACGTCCGATGAATTGTTGATTACGTGAAATGGACATTGAATAAAAAAAAGTTTTTTAATATTCCAGTTTGCATTTGCTTATCGACCGCCCTAGTCGGTAGCTACGTGGCGGATCCACTCGTGCCTATTCTAGTTCTTCACGGCATTGGCTTGGCGCTGATGATTGTCATAATAATGCAGCCGCAAGCAGACGAGGATCTACCATTTAAGGTACATCATGAATTAAGCTCCTTATAAGTCTTTTAAACAGAACTTTCGATTAAAAAATTATAATGCTTTACTAAATATTGCAGACTCCTCTAGTGCCAGTCGTACCGTGTCTCAGTATATACGCCAACATACATCTCATGATCCTCATCAACATACAGACATGGATACGAGTCGTCATCTGGATAGCAATTGGTAAGTCGTTTGATCGATTTCAAAATTTTATTTGATGATGATAAGGTGTTCGTGTAATGTTCAATGAACTATAATTTTTGTTTCAGGTATTCCAGTGTATTTCATATGTACATGCTACTACAAAAAAATGAGTAGGCGTAATTCGAGTGAGGACAAAACACCGTCACAATTAAACAAGAACGGCCCACCAGTGAAGATAATCATCGAAACCCCGACACCTCCTGATACTATTAAAATCAGTAGTAGCCGAGGAGGAGACTTGAGTATTACCTCGACTATCAAAAGCAGTGTTGTTGGAACACCAGTTGAACAAAAAGTCGTCAGAAATTATATACCTTTTGTTACTGAGGAGATAATTGTTCAACAAGCAATCGTAGAAGATAATGAAGAGAAGGAAGCGAAAATCATTGATTTATTAGATCAAGTGCTACAAGCTGAAGAAGATTCCTATGAAGAAATTATTACTTTACAGGAACCACAAAGAGAAGAGAAGGATAATGCTACAAAAACAGCGGATTTACATAGAAAGTCGTTAAGTGAATTGTCTGACGCAGGATCGGACGCATCGTTGGGTAATCAGGTATTATCTAAATATGATGTTATAGCGCTAGTGCATAGAGAAGATTTACCAAAGCTCAAGGAAGAGGAGGAGAAAAATGAAATCAACGACCAAAACGACGATTACGAATACATCACAGAGATTAATGAAAGTGAAACGAATTCCCGTACAGATGAGTCAGGGTATTCTGATACATTAGATAAAAATACATTTAGCGAGTCCGTTGAAGATAATAGGACACAGGCGCCCGTGATACCGGTCCCGCCGCCTATGGATGAAAACCTTTTTTCCAATCCAACTTTCAAAAAATCTTATACAATATCATCAAGGCCATCAAAGGTGCGTTTATTTCCTGAACCAACGAATGAAAAGCCCCGACCGAGTATACAATCCAACGGTTCGATTGATGAAGCGCCTATGGTTTTCGGTAGCGATAAGCAAATGAATTTTATGTCAAAGTTAAACACTATATTCCAGACGAAAATTTCATCGGTTAATGATGGCGAGGAACTAAGAAAACGATCACATTCCGCTGGGAATTTAGCTGATAATGCGGAATATTCCTTGAGTCGGGAACGGCCGTCAATTTTCTTTGATTTGAAAAAAGAATTAGAGGCTAGAAACTTGAAGGAAGTAGAAGAGCCTAAAAAGACTGCACAAGATGTAGTTGACCATAAAACAGAATCAAATAAAAATGACAACGATTCAGAAGACGAGGATATAAGTTTGAGCAGAGAAGATTTAAAATCAAAGCTGGAGAGTATTTTTGCAGCAGGAGGTCCACGGTTAGTGAAGCCGAGAGTGATGGAATCCAATCCGCCAACACCCGAGGAACCATACTCATGGAGTGCGGAAAACATATCGAGAATTCCGAAGGTAGAAAAAAATGACACATTAAAGAGACAGAAAGCAAAGTTTAACGAAGTATTAAACTCCATTCGGTTAAGTATAAATAAATCCGATAATGTATAATCTGTAAGGTTGATGTAACTCACAATGACATAGGTTTCGTATAATATTGCCAGACGTGTGAACCTAGTCGTATAGTTAAGTGCCTTATTTATAATTGTATGACTGTGTTGATATTTAAAAAACTGTTATTTTTAACTCGTAATGTATTTAGTGAAACGAATTTTAGATGTAAGACTGCATTTCGTTTCTAATAAAATATTTAATTTCCATGTAAAGTTCTGTGCACAGTTAACTTAGTTGACGATCGTCTTCCTAACCGTAATAATAGATTTTAAATTTCGTATATAGTTATTGGACTGAGGCCAACTTATGCTTAAGGTAACAACAGTTAAATAATTGTACAGATCAAATAATTTATTAAAACATTCAGATAAAAATTCCACCGTCCAAATGTTTATTATTATTTATCCTTTTGTCTCGTTCTGATATAAGTGTTGTATGATCGGACGTAGCTCCATCTCCTTCGCACACTTCAGTAGTAGTTCGTCGACGATTTGATCCGATACACTATGAAATAATACTTGTTAAATTAAACCATTTATCAACCGTTAAAACCTATTACCAGTGAGGGTTCTAATTAATACACGTCAATTACTACTAAGATTACCTATTGACCATTTCCCAAGGTTTCTCTACCGCACTGTTGGCGTACATAGCACTAGTCAGCATGTGCTGGACATATTTTGTTCTGTACTGGAACAGATTTTCTACTGTCTTCTCAGATATGTTAAACGACATACGGTACTTCTCTGCCTCCTTGTCCCTTATCGACGACAATCTCACATTCATCGACCTTGGGGACTTCTTTTGGATAGTTTCTTCTAGAATCTGGAGACCATATACAACAATCATCAGATATTAATAGAAGATCGATATTAATAGAAAGATATATCGTGTACATCACTACATACCCTCAGAAGCTGTGGTGTGGTGTGCTGACGTGGACTCCCAGTTCTAACGCAGTGAAGTTGTGCATTCTTCGCACCAGAAACGCGTTCATTTTTGTTTCTACAATAAAGTTTTTTTATCAAACTTAGTCCAGAGTATCACAACTTATAGCTATCCAGTTGTAGGTTTTTACAAACATGTACAAAATTAAAAAGATCATTATCTCCATAAAAAAAAACAATATTTGTTTTGCAATTGAGAGTAACTTAAAGAACATAATGCAAAGGAGTGATGTCATGCAATTTAGTAAAAACGTTTCAACTAGCCTGTGGTTCGGTACTTAGATAATTTAATACCAAGGGAAATGGTGACATCATACATTCTGTCATACATCAGGAGGGAGGGTCTGACATCGGGGGAGACTCGTCTAGACGGACACCATACACCCCATTTATATAGCACCCTCAGGACGCCAGCAAAAGTTATAAACGCTATGAAGGTTACATAGAGGTTCAACAGTTGAATAATGGATGTGAAATTAATAATTTATATATAGTTTTATAGTTGCAGCAATTTATGCTTAATTTTTACAGTTTATTGAGTATGAATTGAAATTCAACTGGAGCAGAGCGCCTGTGAAAAATAATTAGTTTAATCGTGCTCCTGCAAATTCGATGTTATGTAAATCCCAGAATGTAGCTTTACATAACAAAAGTTAATGCTAATTGGGAAAGGTTAGTGTCATCTATACTAATATAATAAAGCGTAAACACACACTTTGTTGCCTAAGATATCAGCAATTACAACATATTTTAGAATAATTCTTTTTTTAATAAAAAGCCCTACACTTACGTCACGCTTTAGGCAATATATTTTCACGTCATTAAACTTAGGGGGTAAATATTTTGGATAAAAACCCTAATGTGGGAAAGATACCATAAGTTGCTGCCAACATCGAGGAAGCAAGATTGCCATGGTTTGTCATCATGTCGTGTCGTTTTGACATTTGCAATTGATAATTTGACAAATGTAGGTAAACAATGAAATATTTTTTAATATAATCTCATGCGGATGAAGCCGCAAGGGAACAGCTAGTCAATTATAAATTATAGATACAAATTGAAGCGTACTAGAAGTGCAACGTTAAAACAGAGTGAAACAAACACCGAGGGCATGACATCAGCACACAAGGCCGCGCCAATTTAAATCGCATTGCACAAATCGGGACGAGCAATTATCTTGTAGTGCTCGTTTACACCGCAATGGTGTTATTTGATCGTCAAGAATAAGAGCATTTAATGTCTTTATTTTTATGGTAACACTGACGTCAGCACTTAGTTTTTACAGCTTTTCGTCTCTGTAACATTATTACTAATTTTCTGATGAGTGTAATTTTAGTCTCTCAATATCAATATTTGGAAATATATAAAATCTCGTTCTAGAAATTGTCAATCCAGTGAAAACTTGTCACGAGAAAGACAGACAAAAAATAGTTGATGACAGACGAACTCTACCTACGCTGGACATTTCTTATTGTCATTAGTATACACTGAGATCACTCACCTCTACAATTGCTTTGAAATGTTACACAAATATTTAAAACATTACAACTGCTATACAGCGCAAAATAAGCCCTTTAATTATAAACCAGAAATAGATAAGCATGTATTTCCCAGACATTTTAAAAGGATTATAAAAACCAACATTATCGGAATCTTTAATAAAATCATCCATAGTATGAAAACAATGTCAAAAATTCAATAGAATGACCTTGTCCTTCGTACTTGTGAACATCAGATAAAAGCGGAACATAGATAAAAGTCGAAACAAAGTGCTTTCTGCACGAAAGGGACTGACTGGTACGGAAATAGGGTGATTAGGTAGGGTGGTATTTTTGTACAACTGTTTCAGCAATGGAAACTCACCGTGAGATAGTCTAAAAGCATCTGAATTCCCCCACTGAGTTAATATTTTCGGTCGTCACTTTACAATTTGGTTTGCATCGTGTTTTAAAAAGAATACATGTAACTAAACATCTTTGCTATGAGATATTTCCCTGATTGGTGGAATGTAAAATTTTATATTTAAAATCAATAACTATACAAAAATAACAAAATTCAATCTGTTTCGCTTTTCGTATACTTATCGTCATAATACATTTATCAGCTAAATAAAGGATATCGAATAATGTTTTATCTGTCAATCGATTTGGTAAATTTCCAATTGTCTTGTGGAATAAGTGAATTGAGAATACATGGGACATGTCTTGTCATTCAGATTACCTTATTAGGTTCCAGATGTAGGAATCAAATCAGCAAGCAAAGAAAACCGTCGCGAGAAATATTTTTAGAAAATCATCACTAAAATTTCGCCTTTCCTGGGAATCGAGCCAAATACCTTCTACAAAAGCTAGGTGCTACAACCTATGAGCTACAAGGTCGTTTTATCATATCCTTGAAATAACCTCAACAAAAGACTATTGCGATGAAATCGGCTACCGATTTAAGTTGGCACTAAACCAATGTTTATATTTTTATATTAGGCGGGAGTGTTGAGACCCAATCACGTATAATTACGTGACCGGACCATACTCGAGCGGCCTCCAGCGCCGCGGTCACCCATCCCATTGTTTTACCAAGCCCTGAATACTGGGAGTAACTCTCACGTACGTTTAGATCATCGTACAAGAATAACCAATATATCTATAGTATTCATAACTTTCTTAATAAGAAGCCGTAATTGATTCCAACCACAGAAATGCCTATCCGTAAAAGTTACGATCAAACGAAAACATTTTCACTAACATATCATCCCAATACTTGCTATACGTGTAACTGAAGAATCAAGTTGCTTCGTTCGCACGCAGTATATCAACAATTAATGAATTTGAACCAGTTCAACTAACCAAAAGAAATATAAAACCTTATATTTGTGTTCTGATAAACATCTGATGAAATCCTTAGACTAAATTACCTTTCGTACCAACACAAAACCTAGTCATTATATCCTAAAGGACAAAATTGATTCTACCGTTTAAGGTGAATTTGAACGTGGGTCGCGAAAGTCAGAGATCGACTCACACGATACTTTCGAGCATACGGTGTTACCAAATTTAGAAGCTTCTTTAAGGTACCTGGTAACGTAATTAGTCAGCATACCTCGTATGGGAAAGGAAGCGTGGGAGATCGCGTTAATCTTAAGATTTAAACTGAATATTGCTATCTCGGTTTAACAAATACAATAAGAACGGGACAATTAATTGTTGATTAATGTAATCTTTATAGCTTGATTATACTTAATTTACAGTTTCAAAGGTAAATATTTATCTGATATTGTTTTTAATTTTAAAATGTAAATTAAAAACAGGAAATGAATCATAACACTTCCCCACAGAGATATTGTCGATAACTTGTTTACATAAAACTTAGTTGACACTCAAATTATATTGCAATTCTGAATTTAGCTCTCAATATAAAATGATCGAATTACGGAAACAATTTTAAGATATTCAAAAACCGTGAAATACAATTAAAGTAACAAAAACAGTGATGTTACCTAATCAAATATCGATAAAGACAAGACAATGATTCACGAAATATTCACGTATAATTAAATAGAACTTTACGCAATTCTTTAGTCACCTTCATTATCTATGAATAATGTAAACTTTATCACTAAATTAGTATTTTACAAAGAACTACGCCGATGGGATTATAAAACTACAATATCATCCAAAGACTTAAAGAAAACTAGAAAATTAATAAATTTAGTTTGTCCGATTAAGTTTTACTTAATCTGCTCTTGCCTCAATAGCAGTATACGTAAGCATTCACCACACGTTAAAAAATTGATAAGACAAGAATCAGCTGGGTTCTGGTTTCTCTTTAACTTACCCCGATGTATCACCACATAGTTCCCTCAACAACCGGCTGACTTCTGCACTGGCGAGCTCAGCGTCCGGAATCTAAAAGCAATAAGACACATTCATAATCCAACAAACATGCAATAATACAAAAATACAGCAAACACCGTTGTATCCAACATATCAAGATGGTCCCCAACAGTATACATATGGCTTACAAGTCAAGTAACAGGTTCGGTAGACAGACGTTACCCCTGACCTTGCCTGACACAACCTACGTGCCCCTAAATCTTCTCTCTCCGGGTCGCAACTACTCCCAGCCTTCAATCCGTGCAATTCCCGGTATATGCAACGATTACGTCACCTACGATAAGGCGCCTATATTTTCGTCTCCGCACTAGTGAATGCCTGTTATTATCGATATATTGAAAGAAGACAAAAATTAGAAGAAAAACTACAGTCATATTATTATTCTAGATTTACCTAATCAATGCTTTTGTCAGATTTTGTTATTAATCATACTAATCATACTAATATTATAAATGCGAAAGTTTAGATGGATGGATGGATGTTTGTTAGAGTTTGTAGCCTAAACGGCTGAATGGATTTCGACGAACTTTGGTATAGATAGGCTACTTACTGTTGTTTTTATTAATTCCACGAGGACGGAATCGCGAGCGAAAGCCAGTGTTTTATAAAAAAAAAAAGATAAAACTACGCGCTACACAATATTTCTCCAATCCAATTCTGGGAAGAATCTTGTGTTTTACCACAATCCAAGTAAAGTGGCGATATCATAAACAGCATGCACCAGTATGATTCAGATAGCAATGAACGAAAGACAAACCGAATAATTGCAATGTGAGATGGGTAATAGTTGGAATATTGCCGTCATTCGTTACAATTTTATCGTATCGGTAAGATTAAACTAGTCCAGGATGAGTAACATTAATTAATAAGAACTTAAGGATATATCGATAGAATCGTCAGGAGGTAACAGCACGGGACGAGGCAGCGCGCGATCAGTCTGATTCGAAACGGCAGTGAACGCGCGCGTGTTACAACACTAAAGGACGCACACTCGGATACAATGGTGAGTTTTGATTACAATAATTATTATAAATTCATATTTAAATAAAAAAAATACATAAAATTTTAGAAGATAGGCAAACAAATTTTACTTTTTTTTCAGTCCTTGATATAAATTATAAGGAAACACTTTTAAACGAAATCTAAAGGAAAAAATATATAGAAACCGAATTGTTGTAGTTGAAGAGAGATTATTTTTAAAATAGAACTATACGAATGACAGTTTTATAGCAACTTACGAAACGCGAAATTATTAGCGTTAACGTTTATAAATAGATGAGAAAAACGATTCCACGAAAACATTGAAAAATGCGTTAATTTTGCACGCGACATAACAACGTGTTTTGTAATATTTTCGTACTACGTACCGTAACGTAGATATCGTCCGTGGTCAATTATGAGATTTTTTTTACTACTATTTCAAACGTATCAATTTTCTTTCGAAATTAAACGGAAATAAAAATTGCTTGTATGAAAATATGGTCATACATCCAACTTTGAGATTATAGTACGTTCTCATGAGGTCAAGGTTAGAGGGTAAACATTACTCATGTCAACAAAGGTGTACTGCTTAGTTTGAATTTGGACCACTAAAGTTGGACAGTAACGCAAGCCAGTTTGTGTTTACATCATGCTAGTTGTACGCCAGCACTGATTTTGATTGTTACTTGCCTACTTTACTGATATAACTTAAACCTGGCATACTATTATACCAAGCCAGTATTTAGGTCTCTCGATTCCGTCGAAAGTGTGTAATTAGTGGGATTAGGGAACATAGAAAACAGAGGTTAATAAAAATAAGAATTCTCGCTACGTAAGTTCTGCTTTTTCTCTGACAATAAATTAGATTTATACAAGCAAAGATAACAATAATAAATAAGTAAATTCTAAAAGTCAACGAATTACTATTTCCACTGTCTGACTCATAAGTTGTGTTCCAAAAAACGGACATTCAGAAGCCGAATTAATTAATTCGATGTTTTTGTATACGACACGACAACTGAATGTATCGCTCCGTCACGAACCTCCGTTATACTAAAGGCAAGGAATTTAAAAGAATTTTGGTAACTGTTATCATACCATTTAGGATGTTATAAAATAACAAAAAAATTATCTTATCCTTGCTTTATTTGATTGTTCGGTTTTTATAATAATTATCTTTCCATAATAACATAATAACAAAAATCTTAACGTACATTTAAAGCCTTTATATATATTTCATTATTAAAAAAAATGGTCTGTGCAGTAAACATTTTGGATAACAAGACATCTTCACTAATAGTCGTTCTAATTATTTAGTTCTTAGCGAAGTTATGGGCATTTTCATCAAAAACATTATAATTTTATTAGATAACTGACATCTACACGTTGGTGAAAGCGAAATTCCTAATAGACGTTGCTTAAGGTACCTACCCCTATATTAAAAGAATGGTGAAAACGGCCATTATTTACTTTGTTTTTAGTGTACCACTAAAGCTTGTTTGAATCCTTTACAAAACACTAAATATCGCCCGCGACTTCATTCGCGAAGAATTAAAAAAAAAACTTTTAGCTTATGTGTTCTTCCAGACAATGTTCTACATCTATGCCAAATTTCATCAAGATACGATAAGCCGTTCTGTAGATACGCAAACATCCATCCAATGCTTTCGCATTTATATTAGTAAGTAAGATTAACAAAAGAACCTACGACTACAATACTTATTTGGTAGTTATTGGAAATCTGTTAATACAAACATAATAACTACGCACACCTCAGCGTAGTAAACAATAAAACTAAAGCAATCAGTACATGCAGTCATTATTCTATTTTAGTTTAAAACAAACACAAGGAAAACGAAACCATTCAGTTCTGGGTAAAACAATTCCGCAACAGTTCGATATTTATACTGTCATTATGTTTTGCGGTGCGGGTGCTGGAGTATCAAGTAGAAGCAGGTAAACTTTAAGTTATCTAACTTGATCTCAATGTGCAATGATATGTGAATATAGTCAGACAAACTTAATTGCCCCGGTGAGGCTTGTTCTTGCAGACAATATATAAAATCTATTAAGAAGTATATTGAAGATAAACCGTGATAAAACAGTTATAGTACTAGGATCTTATGTCACCTTTTCGACAAGGAAGGTGCTATTGAGGTTAAGTAAAATAGTTTTACTTTCACACGGGTCAAAATAGTCGACAGCATAGCACAATAATTTCTAATCTCTTTATCCTCTAATACCTTTATGCTTTCCTAATTCGACGTGATAAAACTGTAAACTGGTTTCTGGCCCAAAAACTATAAAACTATTAAATTTAACAGCTTATTACATTACACTTTAGTAAAGTCTTAGACTATTCTGATCTTGTAGACCTACATTTTTTATTTTCCGTTCCAATTCTATCCAGAGATTTTCTTGATGACTCTATTATCTGAAAGACAAACTGTTTGGACATTGAGAATTGCCGTGACGCTATCGTTTACTATTAAACAGTGGGTTATTCCTGTACGTTTACAAAAGCGTCCATTGTATAAAACGATTTGTATTTTAATCTGAGATCTAAAAATATTGCTAATTACTTTGTTATTTATAATTACAATTCTTTTAGAAAGTCACTTATTTTCAACATTTTTACAATTGAATTTAAAGAATATTTTAGGTCTATTCAAAATCAACATCTCTTCTTAGATTTACTAACACTTCGAAGGAATATAATTAATAATATTAATACAGTATGCCAAAACATAAATAATATGAAAATTTTCCACAACACATATTACTAGAAACATGACAAATACTCTGGTAAAGCTCGGTTTGACAAATGAAAACAGCATCAGAAAACCGCTCAGTAATTAGTTTCACACGAAGAGTGAGGTAGAGCAGCTAACATTGCAGTACTACTATTTAATGGTATCAAGAACGAAATCTACAAAGACACCATGCCTTCTGAGAGAAAAAAGTGTTATGTGGAGTTTGACTAAAACCTCGATTGGAACAGGTCTCCGAGATATCTAAGGAAAGCGTCAGAACTTACTGTCAAAATCGTAGCTATACTGTACTGTTTAACTCTTTATTAACTACTGCAATGTCTATTATTTGCCTCACTGTTCAACCCTTGTGTGAAACCGTCCCATTTCATACCGACCTCCACCCACTGTACCCAATAAACGTACAAACATATAAAAATCTATTTCGACTCGTCGCGACTCGCAACTATTACTATTATAAATAAGTGTACACCTCACATTTTCACACGGTCCGCCCGTCTTATTGTTAGTCATACAATTTGTATGCACGGTGTAACAGGTGGCCGCCGAAATAGATCTCATGTCATTGGAGAGTTTTATGGGGTACTGTTAAATTACGTAATTTTAGAGAAATTTTTTGGACAAGATATACGTAAATCTGTCATTAAACCAATTTTCTACTCATATTTTTATTTAGTAATTCTATTGCTTCATAATAACAAACTTTTCAGAAGAATCATAAATAGGTAAGCTTTGAGGGATTATCACGAATTTTTGTCGATGAAGTTACGAATAGATTCTAACAACTGTCACACAAATATTCGTGATATACCCTCAGTACTCTAAGCTTAATTAACTACGATATACAATAAATTGCAAGCAAAACTATATTTCGCACAAAATAATAACAAACACTCAACTGTCAATCAAGTCACAGTTTATGTGCAGTTCAAAACCGGCCTTACTTTGTTTAAACCACTACATTAATTTTACGAGCATAATAAATCACATAAAGATTTATTACGTGCCAAGACATAGTAAGCTTGTTTTTCTAACTGTAGTACACAAAACTTTCGTCATGTAAGAACCTTGTACAATTATTATTATAAAATACGAGTACAATAAAGTGTAAACACACACTAGTTTGTGGCGTAGGATTTCAGCAATCACAGCATATTTTTTAATAATTCTTTCTTGAATAAAAAGCCCTACACTTACAACACGATATCAGCTATCTATTTTCAATTGAGAATTCAATTGTAAACAATAAATAAAGTTTTCATAATTTCACGCGGATGAAGCAAGGGAACAGCTAGTTATAATATAAAATTCGTACAAACACCAAACACAGGCTATCTCTCTCTTACTGGTGAAGAGAGACAGCAAACACTATATTCGTCAGCACGTATAGTCGATTACAAAATCGGTCAAAAGCTGATATTCCTCACAATGGCGGGCGCGTCTGTGATCACAATGCATCCCACGCGATACTATTTTAGTGCTGGATGGTCCCGCTGGAGTGCAGGGCTGCAGCTAAGGTCGTACCAATGTTTTGAATACAATACCAACTATTTGCATAATTACCGAATACGTCTGGCCTCATTCAGGTTGCACTGTGACGAATGAAATGAATTAATGATGCGACATTAAAGCCTGCTTCTTTTCTGTTAAAATTGTGCGTAAAAGGTATTTACAAGTATGTGTTATTTTAATTCTAACTAATGTTAAATTTAACAAAATTCTTTTAATGATCACTTAATCAGTCACATTTCTGAGACTAAATTCTTTCTTAGGGGGTTCAATTTACTATTTTGAGTGCAGCGGTAAATTTGCCTGGTTTCGGTTAGGAGAGTTTCAATGCATAATGCAAAAACTTGGGCGTATTAGTTGTGAATTTGGTTACTAAATGGTTAATTAAAATAACGAAACGTTTACCTTTTTGGATTACAATTTCCTTTATAATCACCACATGATAAAAACAGCAAGTTGTTTAAAAATAAATATTAAATATTTTTAACAAAGGCTCATCTTGTGGAGAGATTGTATGAAATGAAGAATGAAATTAATGCATGTAATTCTCTAGAAGACCTTGATAATCTAAAAGAAGCGAGCAGTGTGGGCGAGGAGAAAGAAAACTTGTTGAATATGTGAAACGAGGGGAAAATCGTATATTTTTATATCTATACATCACAAATTAAGAAAAAAACGGTTTATGTAAGACACATTTTGTAAATATAAACATTGCTATCTCTTTTATTGTCAATAACAATAAGAGAGCTAACAATATCTTTTAGTACATTTCTTATGATAGTAGAAAGTTACAGTAACAATTTTCCTTTTCCTTAAAAAGTACCTATTTACCGTGTATTTCGAAACATTATCGAATTACACGGTAAAGAAATAAAAGTCATAAACAATAATTACTATGAATACAGTTTCATATTACGACACAACTGATAGTTCATATTTATCTTAGAATATTGCTGCGATAATCGCTTAAAATGAGACAATAAAACTATATCGGTTATATAGATAACACCTATAAAAAACTATGTATTTTTGTGTAAAAAAGAAACGTATATAAATAACTTCGCCGTAGTCTTTAGTAATAATTAAACAAAAATGGGAGCCACCTGCAAGCACTACCTTTCGGATAAAAAAAAATTTTCAAAATCGGTCCACCTGAGCCGGAGATAAGCCGTAACACACGTAAAAAATATTCAGACGAATTGGGTACCTCCTTCTTTTGGGAAGTCGGTCAAAAATATCTTTGATAGGTAATAATTGAATGATGATGGCTATAGTAAAAAATTGTAAAAATATCTATCTAGTTTTTATGCAGTAAAACACGAGATAAGCTTTTCTTGTCTGTTTATAAATATGGTATGTTGGCAAAGTTAGAGGCAGTAAACAAAATTGTAACGATCAAAGCATTCGACAATATAATACCGTTAGTTATTTATAATGTCTATAAAAAGGGCCGCAGTACAGCAAGCGTTGACAATTTCATATCAGAAGCGACCCTGAGCAGGGCAAAGGACATTTAGCTCATAACTTGTAATTCTAGAGTATGACTAATATTATGTACCTAATATATTAAGTCTATTTACAGATGATATAAGACGGAATTTCTTGTATATTAAATTTAACCGTAGACTTCCACTGTTGAAATACTGCTAGAAATTGTTATCCTTTTTACGGTGTTTGAAAAATTGAGATACTGTGATAATATGATAAATCAATGATGGGTGAACGCACGAACGCATGATTCATTGTCACGTTTCGCCTTATCTAAGAGTGCGAGCGAGAGAGCTCAACAAGCGATAGAGAGGTACGAATTAAGCTTTCGTCTATTGTTTCATAAGGTTAATGCTAGCAAAACACAGATCAGTAGTCTAAAATACTGAGCTCAAATGTTCACTTGTGGTTCAGTTTTGGGTACGATAAATCAGCATTTTTAATTCATTTTATCATGCTAAATATGCAGTCATTCCGACATAAAAGGTGCAGTTGGCATATCACTGAATGGAACCGTCGATGACGTCATGGCTAATGAATAAAAATGTGTGACAATTATTGTCTGCATTGTTCCTGATTACGATTGTTACTGTAAAGGTAACGGTTACGTCTCTTTGATCATCAATGTACAAGCCAATCAACTCTTAATATGGTTCAATCATGGAACACACAAGTATAATACTAGCTGGAGTTATTTACTTCCTATGTGTAAGCAACGCATCTACGAGAGTGTTGATTGAGTTTTTAAGCTTGACCGAATCTATACGTCGAGGATTGAAACCCAGTCATTTAGCAATGAGTTCTTGGATTTTCTAATTTCATATGACGCACGCATCTTTGGAAGGAAGGAAGTTTGAGAGTAGCACCAGTGGTTGAGAAAATAAGGAGTAATAGGTTAGCGTGGTATGGCCATGTTATGAGGAGGGATGAAT
>LD688964.1:1495958-1515735 GCA_003118335.3 Papilio memnon
AGGAGACGGACATAGGATACTATTAATTCTGTTCGACAGCAATGGATAGATGGATGTTTGTTAGAGTTTGTTGCCTAAACGGGTAAATGGATTCGATGAAATTTGGTAAATACGTGGAGGATAGTCTGGAAGAACACATAGACTACTCAATTTTGTTTTACTTTAATTGCACGCGGAGGAAGTCGCGGGCGAAAGCTAGTAAAGAATAAAACCTTTTCTTAACTCACCTGTTAATTCCCTTACTAAGCCACGAAGAGCACCATAACATTTTAAAACAACTTCAATATTCTTCTCATCGTCTATCAATGCATTTTTAAGTATTTGAAGATTCTCAACAGATATATGTGACTTTGATTTCAAGTTTTGTACAATTGTTATAATATTCTCTGGTGATACTCTGAAATAAAATGTCGTTGATAAGACTTACAGCCTTAATTTAATCTGTACTAAAGCCACAATGGCATCAAAAGTTGTTTTTCTATTAGAAAATTCTGCACAAATCTATTCATACGTCTTGTCTAGGACACACAATATATAACCTCTTTACATGATCTCTTGTTTAGACATTTAGATTATTAAATGCCATAAAGGGTCGAAGTTCACTTCTCCCTGTTATCCATGCGTTGATATAGTTAACCAGAGAGAGTTATGAATAAATCTTTATGATATAAAATACCTCAGGTCTTTTATAGAACGTTGAAGATCACTCACTTCATTTCTATGAGAACGTCGGTTCAACTTCAAGATCTCTCTTGTAGATTCCCTTATATTATTTACAGGGGTGTCGTCCATGGTTATTATTATATTTTCAGCGAATCGAAGTCGATAAACAAAGTTTTACTTTTTTAAATATTTTGAGTTTTGACTGACAAATAAACAGGACTCCAAACAAATCTGACGTACAAGTGACAGAAAACTGACAGCCGACAGCGACAGTTTTTGTATTTTTTTTAATCTGCACCTCTGAGGTCTTCAGTATAAAAATAAAAGTGTTTCTTAGTAAAATTAAAGAACAAAATAGGATTTTAGGAAGATTAAACACAATAATTGCGCTATTACTGAAATCTATGTCGTTTCGTACAAGTGTAATATTGTTTTAACTAAACCAAGTGTTAGTCATTAGTTCTATCTAGTTAGTCGTTCAATCCAATAGCAATAGCGTTATGTTAAACTTACAGAAATAAATTCAAGCAAGGCGTTATCATTAACGATTAATATGGTATGAGTAAATTCTTATCTTAGAAAATTTATTACATTGATATTTATTAACATAAATTATTGCAATCGCTTAAAGTTGTACCTACTATCTCCTTTTTTCGCCTGACTGATGGATTTTAATGTCTGTAAGATTAATGTAGTTTGCTGGCGACATTTCATCTTAAAAGTGAAAATATGAAGGTGCTGCAGCCAGGAGTTCATTGAAGTTGACTGACCTTTTTTGTTCAAATCGTCGATAGCTACCTAATTGTTTATAAGGGGTAGAGTTTAAGTTTGTTGCTAATTAGATTTACGGTGCTTTTCACTAGAGTAAAAATAATGTAATCCTTATTTAAAATATTTATATTCTATCTTGCACCTACACTGGGGGATAATGACACTAAAAAAGGTCGGCGGGGTGTCCGTTAGTTCGAATACTAATGAATCTATTGAAAACACAGTTAAACACATGTATTAAATACATGTATGTAGATTTCACATTTTTATACTCATAGTCTTAAAGAAAAAATATCTTACGATTTTTACCAAAAATACAGGAATAAATATAAAAATATTCAAATGTTTTATTGGTACTCATCGCGAATTTACTTAAATTCGTTCTCAATACATGGTTTAATGGCAAAAAAAAACAACTCATAGTCATAATTTTAACCAATCACGGCGAATCAATTTTGGTACCAATAAATTACGCTCCATTTTACGACGTACTCTAAAGTTTAAAATGGCCAACTTAATTATGTAACACTGCTTTAAATAAAGCCTTTGTTAACAGTCACATAAAAAAAATATATTTTATAGTTTTCACACAAAATTAAGATAAAATCGTACAAACTAGCATCAAGAAAAAAAATACGCGTGTTAAATAATAGGGGAAAAAAATGTAGTTAAGAATCTACATTTTACATTCTTTTAAGAGCGAAATTTCATCAACAGCTGCTTTGTTAGCAAAAAATGTATTTTTGTTTGAATAAATTACAATTTGATTTTAAGGTGTAACTACTCGCAACTAATTTTTCCAACACTGTCAGCTCTAAACCGCTTCAACAGATCATCTCAATTAAAGTAGCTCACAGCTCAACGCGATGTGATATGAGCCGATAAGCCGCGAACTGCCCAGTGACTAGCAGCTAGCTTAAATCATACATCTATGGAGGTACAAATTGAACTGATCTAGAAAATTGTTCACTGATCTGTTTAACCCATAACCATGAGCTGATCTGCAGGTCATAAGATAAGTCAACTAATAAGTTGAGTTATGACTACTGCAATTCCAGATGTCGATATCCACTGTCAATAAAATAAAACAATTTGTTTATCTTATATTGCTATATTTGCTTTAAAAGCTATAATTGTTTCTATAACAATTAAGTTCAGACATTTACAACACATCGGCCTTGCTCTGAATAGGTAATTAAATGAGTAATTGCTTGTATGTCTATGTTTAATTTATCTATTAGAATAATTTAATCTATACTAATATTATATAATAAAGTGTAAACACACACTTCTTTGTTGCCTAAGATGTCAGCAATTACAGCATATTTTTGAATAATTTTTTTTTTAATGATAAGCCCTACACTAACGTCACGCTTTAGGCTATATATTTTCACGCCATTAAACTTAGGGGGTAAATATTTTGAATAAAAACCCTAATGTGGGAAAGAGACCATAAGTTGCTGCCAACATCAAGGAAGCAAGATTGCCGTGGTTTGTCATCATGTCATGTCATTTTGACATTTGCAATTGATCATTTGACAAATGTAAACAATAAAATATTTTTTTTAATAATTTCACGCGGATGAAGCCGCATGGGAACAGCTAGTACATAATAATGATTTATACAACCATAGAGTGTAATCTACTTTTGAATACAAACATGTTTTTTTTTCAAAACACAAATTGTCACAGGTAAAATATTTAATATGCAAAAATTCAATTCCTATAAATATAGGAGTTAAATTAAAATAAAAAATAGACTTAGGTAAGTCAAGAAATATATAATATTTTAGTATATTAGATTCATCTTTGGAATTTATGGTGCAGTTGCTTGTAATGGTGCATGTTAGCCTTTGAACATTGGCACTTGACCATTTTATGCCTTCAAATGTCACTAAACTACATCTACACTAAAATGATTAACTTATAATAAATACTTTAAGCTAGTCATAACGAATTATTCACTTTAGCATTAAATCTATTGTAAAAACGCGTACTTACGTAAAACAGTTTTTTTTTAATTTAATTAGTGTAGGCATGTGCAAAAATTTAAATTAACATAAAAATAATTACTTCACAAGTGTCTTGTAGAATCATAAATAAGTAGATATTTGTATATTTTAATATAAATTAATGCTTAACAATTATAATAGAAGTAAATGTGTTCAACTTGTCTCTCATACTATTAAATTTTGTCGTTTTATGAATCATAATTTTAAAGGATAAGAAACAAATAAACACAAGACAAATTCCGAATAAAACCACACCTGAAAACCACTTACGAATTTCAAAGCGAAAATACCCATATATGGAACATTACTCGTATATTCTGAATTTATGCTAGTGCGTATATTCTGAATTTATGCTAGTGGACTGTAATTTATTACCACTATTTTCATATATTTTTCCCTAAATCTACGTATTAAGACTAATTTTGTAAAAGCAGAACTTTGTGAATAAATTATTATAGCTGTTGGATTATTATCGTCACTAAATAGGAATGAATAAATAAAATTACCCTTACAACTAAATTTATAGTCGTTGCATAACGACTTATCGTGCGAATTTGCTAACTACCTCCCCTCATCACAATTTATCACAACATTGTAACAAGCCTAAGCGTACAATTAGTACATTTCTAAGAAATCTTCCACAATATTAACTATATTTTCCGGTGAATTCAATTGTACATGATGTGTGCCTTCCACTTCTATGTACGTCAAGTCTGTGGTTTCCTTCAATTTGTCCACCACCGCCATATAATAATCTAATCTCTCCCAATTCTGTCCGGGAATCGCTCTGATATTAAGAACTTTGCATTTAACTTTGGTAGCATAAGCTAATGCAGTTTCCAATGACATCATTGCTAGGCCAGACACCTTCAGCCTCGGATCCCTTTTAAAATGGTAGCCTTTCTTCTTCAAATGCGCGGGCGTTGGAGCCATGCCTCTCTTCATCAAAACTTTGCAGTTCTCTCTTGACACTGATCCCTTATACGCGTCTACTACAATATCTATCATCTCTTCGTAATCGTAGCAAGGTATTTTATCTTCCGACAAGGTCTCGTATTCTAGAATCTTATCAACAGACCAACCAGTTGCTTTCACCATGTTTTCTGGAACCCTTACTGCGGGACTAGCGATATCAATGCAGATGATCCTGTCTACATCATCCGGGAAGGATGCCGCGTACATGAAACTTAGAGCGCCACCTAGTGAATGTCCCATTAGACTGATTTTACTCCATTTGAAGTGTTTCACTATCCTTCTCAGGAGCGCTATACCGTCCCAGAATATGTAGTATAGCATCCCGGTCGGATAGTGCGAGGAGAGGCCGTGTCCGGGGAGATCAAGGCAAAGGACTGATGTTGACGATGGCAGGAGTGGAATGAGATTGTCCCAGGTCCCGGCGTTGTCCTGCCAGCCGTGGATAGCGATCAACGGCTGCTTGTCCCTGGGGCCCCACCATCGTCCAGCGACGTGGCCCCATGGTACAGGGATTTCTATTTCTTCAACTCGAATACCAGCAGGTAAATCTGAAATAGTTCGTTTGGATTATATATTTCAATTTACATGAAATTAATCTAAAGTGTCAGTATCTATGTATGGATATGTGCTACATAAGGGCCTTATCATTTCATATTATGTTTACCTTCCTATGCTATCTTTTAATATGATCGAATTCTACAACGCGGATGCAACATTATAACTAATAGATATAACTCATAGATATGATAATAACAGCAATTAAATCTTATTCCAGTTTATTTAAAGTTTTTTTCACTAATAGAACAAGAATGTACATAACAATGAAAGATACGATAAACCGATAAAACTATTACCAGAAGCCATAATCCTCTGATTGAAGGTTAAAATATAATCAAATTGGCACTATAAATCGACAAAGACAAATGTATGGTGTCGCCACTGTCGATAACACAGAAATCTGATTGGCAGCCGCTACAGATTTGTATATTATCTGCCAATCAGCTGTCTTAACGCTTTTAGTTCTAATTTCGGCCACGTTTTACAGGAATTGTTTTATACATTCACTCTATATATTTACTTGTTCATTGATCTTGTTAATTATAGTGTGACGGAAGTTCATTTGATTTTTAACATAATGTCTCCAAGGTGGACACGATTTTGTGTTTGATTAAATCGTTTTTTGCGTTAATACAGTCTGCGTGCTCAGTGTGTTAATAGCCAAGTCCATTTAGCCAATTATTAATGCATCGTTTTCATTAACACATAGTTCAAACAATGTAAAATCACAAAGGAGCATAAAAATCTATCACCTTTGACCATGAGTGTACAAAGTCCAAAAAATCAGAAACAAAAGTATTAAATAGCTGCAATAATTTCCTTGAACATTACTTTAATTATAAAAGGACTATTTCGGAGTATAAAATTTTACATTGGACTTGATTTCCATAATGTTATATGCGCTAACTTTATTAATATTCCCATGCATTATAAAAATCATGCAACTCATAAGTTTGTGTAATCTTTTACCAGTTAAAAAAATGATTTCGTTAGAATCTTGTCGTCAATAATTACCGTTCTATAAAAAGTGTTACATATCCTTTTCTTCATAGAGATCGAAAAGGATTTGGGCAAAATAAATTCAACCGTGTTTTGGCACTTCCGTCTAATGTTGACCTTTGATTACACGTTCATTACCAGCTTGGAATCGCTCGAATATGCTGAGAGCCTTGACATCTGAGTAGAGGTCAAGGCACAAATTGATTACATTACAAAATTTTTACAATTTCCACGATCAAAAACGAAATATCATGTCTCTTTGAAAAGTAGAATAACAAATATCGTCCTTATAAAATTGTAAAAAAATAGCTCGCATCAAATAATTAGGAAAAACATTTAATAAATGTACCAAAATCAATAACTCAGATATATTCAATGGGAAATGAGACCCTACTTTCCACATTATAAATCCTATAGACAAAGATAATTCGTATCAGCAATGCAAACGTACTGATAAGGTAAAACCGGTTACCATTTATTCACTGTCGAAACATTTGCAAAAAATTGTCTTCAAAAATGTCTTTTTGTTACCAGTTACCAATAGCATAGTAATAGAAAATAATACAATTGTTCAGTAAGAGCCTGCGCACACCTTTGACTAAACTATCGCACAACTGTTTAGTTTCGCTTTGACTCCTATGAGCTTATATGGAGGTCTGCACTCTAATCGATTTTTAGTTGTGCGACTAAACAGTTGAATTGGCTGCGAAACAATCGACAATCGCACAAGAGTTGTGCGATTGTTTAGTTTCAGGTGTGAGCGCACTCTAATAGATATTAATTATCTATTAGACATTATTGTATGGTTGATGTCCGGTGCGTTGAGACACTTGGTCATAATGACTTGACAAAATACGCTATGACTGGTACAGCGCACCTCAACACAACTCAACTACACAATATTGTAGTGAAAGGTATACTAGCCGTTATCTGCCACTTCGTTCTCATTTTATTGATTTATGGCGCTCTTGATTATCCGTATAAAATGCCTCGCAAATAGCACAATGGGTCAATCTAAAATTTTTATCTTAATGATCGCCTACATTATTTCATTATCAAGTTACATTGCATTTGTCCTTTTTAGTCGTCGTAGTTTTTAGTGTCGATTCTTAGCAATCTAAACGATAAATTGGAAATCACCTGAGTAAATAACTTAATCGTCCGATAGAACGATAGCACGAAACTGACGTTAATTTGAACTTTGATCTCCACACGGCCGGGACTTACGTCGCGTGACATCGATAAATTAATAGACGGCACTGTTCTGCCGCATGATATGAATATAAACAAATACAAATGTGTTATATTAACATAACTGTTAACTAGCGACTGAATTAAAGACTGCTATACAAAACTTACATACATAGAAACTGTGTGTAAATAAAAGACGTGCGTGTAGTCCAAGATGTATAATCCGACTAAATACAATACTCCAATATTAACAGGTGTAATGTTACAAGTCGTGTTATAATCAGTCCATACTACATTACAGAAACAAACTTATATACGCGTGATAAACTCTGTCAGTTTGGTAAATAAATTTCTAATGTTGCCTTAATGGAAGTTACAAAGTAGGGTTGTAACGGAACTCCGCTTTCGCATCCGCAAGTGTGGAAGTTCCGCAACAAATGATAACTCCGCATCCGCTTCCGTTCTTATGCGGAGTTATAACGGAGGTTAATTTACGTCTTTACCGCCAGTGGGACGATTAGGTATCGTTTTTACGGCCCGCGCGGGCGTGATGTCAACTAACTATAATTGTTATACATTATACTTATTTGCATAATAAACTGTATCTTGTAATTATGTACAAATCTGTATTTTGAATTAACGTAGTTTTAGTTTTTATTTCTTTAATAAATCGCAATTAATATTTTATTATTGACCTCCGCTTCCGCTTCCTTTAACCCCCGCTTCTGCAGAGGTGAAGCCCTACGCCTCCGCATCCGCATCCGCTTCCGTTAAAATGGCCTCCGTTACAACCTTAATAAAAAGAATAAGGAAATATCTCTTTTCTGTTAGTCTACTCTCTTCGTCCGCTAGTTCTCTAGGTAAGCGTAACGATAGATGACTGGTGGTCCCAACCAATGGTCCATGATCCACCAGTGGTCTGCAGAAGCGGGCAGTATGAGAGAATGCAGGTAGTGGAAGAATGGGTAAATGGGGATGGTACGTGTGCCACCGGCTCTATGGAGACATCATTAATAACATCTATGATCTGTGGACAGATCAAGAAAAAATTGCGACAAAAAAATGTATCAACATCATCAAATTTTGTATGAGATTTATGTAGACGGAAAAGTAACTATAATATGTTGATGACTAGCACTTTTTACATGGTCCCTGTTTATAATAGTCTCTGACCAAGAAAAGGTTGAGTACCTCTGTGGTAGACAAAAATAACAACATATTTAGTTGTTGAAGATGTATATGGGCAGTGGTCATATAAGATCAAATGACCAGATTGATTTTTTAAGCAAAAAATAATTAAACAGGCTTGCATGTATGGATGTGAAAATGAGATATGTGCCAGTATTGTGAAAAATGGAACACTGCCCACATTAATTTGCCAAAACAAAATAAGTGAACATTGGCTATAGACTTCAGTAATTGCTTGCCTTTAAGCGACAAATAATGATCACTGTATTTTGAAAAAAGGTGGCACTATAAGAAGAAGTGACAAAGGAAGGGACACACAAAAAGGGGATATTTCCCATTCCTATACATCATCGCCTTTGTCACAACTCGCAATTAAAAAAATAAATAAAATATAAACATTGCACAACTATGATCTCTCATTTTTTTATTCAGTGATATAAAAAATTTAATCTATTCAGAATAAAAAATGAATAGTTTAAAATATAATAAATTATACTACTCATAAATGGTCCTCCACCTTTTGACTTTATTTAACAAAATTTAGAATTAAAATTGCAGTAAAAGCTTGTCTTCTTTTTATTTACGTTATACTACAGTATGATATGATATTTGTATATTTATTGGTAATGAATAAATATGAATAGATCTAATGTTAAAATTACCTGGTTCGATTTTATGTCCATTAGATTTGTCTTGATTCATTTTCAACACTGATTTTGTACTTTAAATATTTATAGCGCGATTATCTAGATATTAAGTTTTATTAATTATTTACGAAAGTAGAGTACAACACAAGATTAAAGTATTTTAAAACTATGTCGTCATAAACACACTTCGTCTGTCGACCACGTTATCACAAGCAGGACTAAATTATTAAGGTGCTAATTATTTGTCCAATCTAGACCTAATTGTAATTTAAGAAAATGCGCAAAGCAAACAACCGCATTGGAACTTGGAACGATTGAAAAACGAAAGGAACAAGAAAAAAGTACAAAGACCAAGAAGCAACTGACAGCTGACAGCGACAGCAAGATGACAGCAGAAGACATTTAGCGTCACTCATCCCGTTCACACATTTCATGAAAACAATTTTATTACAAAAAGGTAGACAAAAAAAAGAGACGTCCACACAATGATCTGTTTTTTTTAACTCAGCATTTAAATATTTCACAAACGAATCCATCAAATCATTTTTCCTCTACAATAAAGGTAAAATGACCTGACAAATATATTTGTCTAATCTGTGTTATAATCTGTTCCGTCACAACATAACAAGACCAAAATCATCAGCATTTTGAGAACCGAGTCGAGAGAAAAGCAAGATTTCAGACAAGTAAGCAAGATACTGAAAACCGCTACGTTGACAAAGTTTGTTTTATAATGGCAGACAAGAGGAAAACTAAAAAGCGAAAAGAGGTAAGGCATTTTACAATCCTTTCTTATATCATTGACTCTAATTAATTAATATTTTGCTATTAAGTTCTATTGATACACTCCCCTGAGCAACTATTATATTTTTCAAATAAATTTGTTTTGTCTGGCTTTATGCCTACTTTCGGTGTGAAATTTCACTATGCGCCGTGAAAAACCATTGTGCGTATGGATATGAAAATGACGCAGTTATTTTCATTTTTGTCCATTACGATTCTATACAACGTGTTATTTTTATTCAAATGTTTTCTTTAATACTGATACTAGGGATTAATTTGAAATATCTAGAATTACAAGCCTTTGTTTTGTTTTTAAAAAAACGAAGAACATTAAGTTTTTTTTTATATTACAGACTAAAAATAGTAGACTTATGTTTCTTTTTGTTTGGTTTCAGAAAAGAAAGGTTTGATTTGATTTGATTTATCACTTGTAGTTTTGTGTACAGTGAGCCACAAAGGTTGCACAACTTATAATTATTATTTAGTACACTTGGTTTACAGTAGTTTAGAGGGGTTGTAACATTATTTAATTTATATGTTTCATTTATATTCTTTTAGTAATAGTAATTTAGTTTATTTGGTTGTCCTTTCTGTTTAAGTTGAATTGATCTATGTTTGTTAATTTCCATAATGCCTTAAAATATTTATAAACTAATGTTAGTCTCTTGTTTAGTTTTAAATATATTTTATAACACTAATGTGTTACCTAGGTTTTCCAGTTTATTTCTGATGTTTGAAAATTTCTCTGGAAATATTAAAATAATTTCTGTCATATAGATGTTTTAAAAGGGGAAAGCTATCAATTTCAATAAACTATCAAGTTACAGTTTTTCAGTATAACAATTTCATACTTCAACTACATTACATATCGAAAAATCTCGTATAGTTTGTAAAAACGTAATATTTTTTCCACACTTTCACTTTACACATTACTTCAACTGTGTGCTTTTTATTTATAATCTTCTGTTCACAAAAACACCGCTTAACTTCACTGAAATTGCTAATAAAACCTTGGGATGCCAATAAGTATCAAAAGTCAATATTGTACTATGTAAATTGCAGCATATTAATAACCAGATCATCTCCTCCTCCTTATCCTACTCCCGTAGAATAAGGAGGAGGAGATTAATAACCAGATAAAGGGTGAAAAAGGTTTAAAATCACAAAACGATAAGTTTGAAAGTATTATGTCTGTCAAAATCCTAAATGTACATTGGAGTTGAGGAAACCAAGCCTTAATTACTTATCCAGCTCTATTATGTACACCTATTGTATGGACTTGAGTCTAAGAGTGAAAAGAAATAAAAAATATGCATCTATACTAATATTATAAAGAGGAAAGATTTGTATTTTTGTATTTTTGTATGTATTGATATAACTCCAAAACTACAGGGCTGATTCTAAAAATTCTATCACCGTTAGAAAGGTAATTTATCTGTGAGTAACATTGGCTACATTATTTAATTTCACGCAGGCGAAGTCGCGAGTAACAGCTGAATATATTTGATCAAGCAATAAAAACATTGCTTTTTTTTGCATTTTTGCAGACACATTGCATCTGTCATCACGCCAAACAGGTTTATTAATGAATGTAACTATAATGATGTAAAGTATGTCTGCAACTACAAATCCCTAATAAGCTAAAGTCTACTCTATTATAGCTATTCTTAAATCTTGAGCGAAGATGTCAATCCGTATAAAAAACATATTATACATGAAATAAAATAAATTGGCAGCATTTTATCGAAAACACCCATAACCCATCCTGTTTTAAAAACAAATGTATATTTGATATCTATGACTTATAAAAATAATTTCAAGAAAAGCAAATTCTCACGATCATATAAACCTTATGGGTTGATCAGATAAGACAAAATTTAAAACCCCTTAAATGACCAGATCCCACTTTAAACATTGTTAAGTTGTCAAGAGGTAAAACCGAAAGGTGTATTTACGAATCCAATTATAGCAGAGGAAAATCCATCCAATGCAATAATTTCCAAGTCTAATTTTTTTAAGCAATAACACATACTTTAAATAAGTTAGTCTAAAAAGGATAAATGACGCGACTTTTAATTTTTTTTAAATATTTAACACACCAGAATTTTTCCTTTACGTATAACATAAAGATATCCAATATAAGTCTAGTAAATGCATTTGTACATTAATGGCTAAGTTAAAGCACATCACTAAAGTTCAGTAGAGTTTAACCTTTAGGCTCAAGGTCGATAGGTTCGCGACCTTTTTAAGGGCGGCGGTCAAATGACCTGTGTCGTTCAATCTATTGATTACACGTTACGTGTAGTCTCGTCTGGCGAAATCACTTTCGTATGAGAATTTCGTACTCGCCTGTCTTCAATTACAAGTACGTAAGTAGTAATTTAGGGAAATTAGCTATGACCTTCAGCTTAGTCTAAAGAGTTGAGTTTCATTATTAAGAGGCTATTTTGAATGTTGAGCATTGAAGACGTCACAACTGCAGTTCGATAGCTGCGCTGAGCGCGGCCGTGACCCCATTCTGAGCTGAGCGTCATTAGCGCAGGAAGGCGCGGAAATGCAGGGAACGAGATGTTCTTATAATTTTTAACAATTTATGTCTAACTATGTACGGGAAAATATAAAAATCAAAATTCTACTTCGATTATTTCGATCCATTTTAGTCTTGAAGGCAGTTAGTGAATTAAATTCTTTGACTGCACTGATACCAAAATACTTTTTATCTCATTAATTGCGATTTACGGTATCGCGGTCCGCAAATTTAAGGCCCTTTAAAAGGCGTTTGGAGCGTATAACTCGATTTGTTTTATTTTTAATTCGAAATGCAAATGCAAAAAGTACAAGCCATACCGATGGTCTAAGTCATTCGATTGTATGCCTAAGTGGGAGGCGGTCGTGTCGATAGTGGCTAAGTAGATCTGGCACACTTTCACCGGCGCCCGCTCCGGACGGTATACGTGTGTCAACCGTGTCACAGTTAGCTGGGCTCAGGCATGGGGGAATTTGTAAGTCAAAATTATTTTGTTAATTTTATTATTATTATATATGCAAAAGTTTAGATGGATGGACAGAAGGATGGGTGGATGAATGTTAGTTTCTGGCTTAAACGGCTGAACGGATCTCGATGAAATTTGGCATAGATGTTGAGTGTAGTCTGGAAGAACACAGGCTACTTTTGATCCTAAAAATTGTTACGCTTTCCGTAGGATGCATTAAATTTTTTAAATGTTTATTTGATCATTTCGAAACGGCCCAATCTTCTTTCATTTTGGCATAGATATAAAATACGGTTTATCATGGAAAAATGTCAGGTTTCAGAGTACAAATTGAATAACAAATTAACCACAATCGGTCAATTCGTTGCTACAAGAAGTCACAATGATGAATCATATGAATCTATTGGTTAGATATACCGTCCATCATTAAACAATACGTGCTAGGGCTCAGACTAAAGGGATAACAGCACTTGGAAAGTTTTCTGTTACTTTCACCGTATATAGCAAGACTAGGCTAGGACGCTTTAAGCTGAAATAAGATTGATGAATAAAAATTAATGAAATACTCGAGAACGCATCGTAATATCATTTGTATGAATTTTTTTGTCCTAATCAGAAAAATTCACAAGGATGGACCTCTTGCTGCTTATTCTGTCTGGTAGCAAAAATCGTCTAATACCCTGAAAATGACTCAACATGTCACTTTAGAATTCGGACACACTCGGAGGTTAGAATTTGTCTAGAAAATAAAAAACATGTTGAGATAACCTCGAGTTTCCACTGCCTTAACACCTATATAGAAACATTTTCATCTCTGTTTTCTCTATTTCAATGAAAAGAAAGGCAATATGTTTGTACAGTTAGCTTCAAATATATGTATACTTCAGACTAGCTACTAGCTACTTGTCAAATTATCAATTGGAAATGTCAAAATGACATTACATGATGACAAAACATATCAATCTTGCTTTCTTTATTTTGGCAGCTTGTTGCGTATGGTCCCTTTCCCACTTTAGGGTGTTTATCCAATTTATTTACCCCTAAGTTTAATAGCGTCAAAATATATAGTCTAAAGCGTGAGGTAAGTGTAGGGCTTTTTTATTAAAAACAGAATTATTTAAAAATATGTTGTAATTGCTGACATCTTAGGCAACAAAGAAGTGTGTGTTTACGCTTTATTATATTAAGTATAGATAACCTAGTGGTTCATTAGTGTTCGGTTAAAGTAAGTTTCAACGGGAGTAAAACTCAAGTGAATTAGTTCGGAAACGTATTCCATGAAGTTATAGAACCAAAAACTATCTATGGTTAAATGTAGGAAACCGGCCATAAGACGAATTCGAGCATACTTATTTAAACCATTGGCCTTACAAGTTTCTAGAGTTTTGTTAGTATATTTATGACGCTGACTGTACACAGTTTTCTATAGTCTATGATCTGTATGTTTATGTACTTATTGTAGATTTGTATTTGTCGAGTTTCGAATTTATTTGCTTTTATTTTCGGTACCAATAAGTAAAAAATGTAAACTTCATTACGTTTTCGTGAGGTTGTCAACCTTTTTTCGATCTTAATACATTAAACCTTTATATGCGTATAAAAGCAAAGTTTATTTTGGGATGTTTATTGATTTAAAATACACCTTTTCGGATCCTAAATGTACTTAAAAGGATAAGAATGTCTAAATTATACTTATTTAATGCTACAAGTATCCGATTTTAAGTGGTCTTATCAAGGGAGTCGGTGTAACGCTCTTAAGAATTATGCATTAAATTGTATTTAAAAAAAAACTTGATTTTTCTAAACAAAGATAATATTTTATACGGTTGTCCGCGACTTCGTACATGCAGTATTAAAAAAACATCAATAGCTCTCGAAACAGACATACATGTATTAGATGTATGGATGTAGAAGCGGGAGCGATGTATCGGGATCTCGCCAAATGGAGGTCTCTGCCTACCCCTCTGGGTTACGGGCGTTATACTTATATTTTAATAGATAAGACTCCTTTTACACCTGACAGTAACTAATAAATAATAGAACTTTATCATAACAATGCCTTTATAGAATGCACGCGACAATGTTTGCTAATTTAATCTACGTTTAAACAACAATTAACCTAGTTTCTTTACACATATATATCGATATAGTTTATATAGCCTTGCAAAACTATATTACTCGCATATGAGCATTCAAGTGGTTTTTAAACAATATTTCTCGAATTGGAAATAGACAATTTGGAAATACCAACGGTATTTACTTTCAGATTAATCTTTTCAAAATCTTTCATAATTTTGAACCTCTCGTGGTTAGTTTTTGTCACGTTCACTGCCATCGACTGGCTTGGCAAATTCATTTGGCATGGAACGTGTTAAGTTTTTTAAAGATAATATCAATCTTTTGAGCATCTGTGAAGAAATTAATGTGATCAACAGATTACACAGTTGATGTAAAATAAACAAAACAATGACTATATTATTTATATTATAAAGAAAATAAAAAAATATATCTCATGTTACTCACTGATAACGTAGCTTTTTAATGGCGAAAGAATTTTCGAAATCGTTCTACTAGTTTTTGAGTTGTTTCAATACGTACAAAAATACAAATTTTTCCACTTTATAATATTAGTATTAAAGCCAATTATATAAGTTATGTTAATGAAATCATTGGTAATGCGACGGTAGCACGTAATATGCGCGGGCGCAGAGGAGGCCGCGCGGTCAATGTCAATGCCGTCTGGTCAAACATCTAAAGGTTATGTCTGCGTAAATACAATTTTTTATATCAAGTGGAGAGTGTACAACCTTTACAGCAAAATTCATGACCTGCCCGAGAATAGAGGGAGAAAGGTAATGGAACGGGAAAGGAGATTATACCTTTGAGACATAGTATATCTTGCACGTTCAATGCCGTTGCGGTTTACACATATAGACAACTCAACGAGTGTAGCGATGAACGTGTTAAGTTAGACTCTTAGACATCTTACTAATACTATAAATGCGAAAGTTTAGATGGATGGATGGATGTTTGCTATAGTTTGTAGCCTAAACTGCTAAACGGAACTTAATGAATTTTGGCACAGACATAGAGGATAATCTGGAAATACACATAGGCTACTCACTTTTGTTTATTTTTATCTCACGCGGACGGAGTCGCGGGCGAAAGGTAGTCTGTTATAATACAATATCTTTTGTGCGTATCTGTCTATGTGATCATTTAAGAACAGATTTATGTTTATAAACATGTAATTTGTCTACAATTCTAATAGAGTTCAATAACCTCATAATAAGTACGCTAGAGTATAAGTCGACCTATAAGATGAAGAGTTGCATAATTAAGATATCTTTTTATATATAATATGGTGGCAAACGAACAAGCGGCCATTTAAATCCGCCGAAATGGCGAAGTGACCACTGCCCATAGACAGACATCCGCAATTGCAGATGCGTTGCCTACCCCAAATCGACGGAGGAAGAGATGCACATTAAAAGGATATTTCCTCTTCATATGCGTCTCCTCCACCATCTAATCCACTTTCTCACCCAGTCCTTTCCGTATGAGAAAAGGGTGGAACGGGAAAGGGACTAAAGTTGGGCCTCCAGCGCCACACTCATCAGACTGTTCGCGGCATTGCTCCCGCTTCACGCCTGTGTTCTGTGTGGTCGTGGTATTGCACCGGGCGAGCCGACCCTACAGTGCTAAGATGTTAAAACGGGCTCTACCACTGTTAGATCTCAAGAGATGTAACTCTTACTGCTATTTAAAATATTCTTCATATTATATGTCAAATGGCGAAAATGCGAATGTTAAGATGGATGTGTGGGGTAACACGAATAAGATACGAAATGAGTATATTAGAGGAATTTTGAGAGTAGCCCCAGTGGTAGAGAAGGTAAGGTAAGTAAGTAAAAGGTCAGCATAGTATGGGCATGTTAGGAGGGATGAATCGCATATAACAAGAAGGACGTTGTTGTGAGTGTGGAGGTACACCGATAGACCTAGATAGAGATGAATGGATTGCGTGAAAGGTGACATGACCAAGAAGGTGATGACTGAGATGACGGATGATTGAGTTATTTGGGGGAATCCCGGTGCACCGAAACTACGGGAATAGGGTAAGGTAGGGGAGATGATGATATGATATGTAAAATTTGCAGGAGTTTGGTGAAGGGGCTGAGTCGGAGAAGCCGACCAGCGAGGAGTACGCGGTGGCTAAATGGCTAAAGGCCAATGTGCCAACCAAGAAAACCAAATTCTTGAACCATCATGTTGAATATTTTACAGGTAAGACCATAGGCATTATTATACATTTAATTCTCGATTATAGCGTATCAAAACTTAACCTAATTTGCATCTAAATCTATGGTTTAATTTAGATAAAGTATGTTTGTTTTATTTAAATTAATACGCTCCAAAAAGCATCAAAGTTGCTTACATAAAATCTCATTTGATTTACATACAATGTTTATAGCACTTTGTAAAATCCATGTTTATAAATATACAGATTGAAAAAAGTTTTTATCTTTGTACTTTTATGTTTGTTCTTATGTTTAAACAACTGCAGTATTTTGTTAATTATTTACACTTGATCGGTATTTTTATTAAGGAAAATTGATTCATGTAACCAGACACTTCTACTGTTGTACGAAGATATTTAATGTATTGCTTTCTTATAGAACATTGACCTAATTAGATGGGCACTTTTTAATATAAAATAAATGGCTGCACTATCAATCTAATCTTGCGTACTTTCGCTACGTGCCGACACTTACAACTTGTAAACATCTCAATAAACACGCGTTAATTATCGTGAACCTACGTACTAAACCTATCGTATTGCTATTCCAGTTTTCTCTAAAAGAAAGAGTTGTCAATTTAAAGCCTAATTGGCAATTTCGTTTACTAGTTCATGACCAAATGTGCAGATCTTTCTAGAAATTGAAACAATTGACAGGCACAAAAGCAGTGGACGCGTTGCTGACGTCAAAATGGGCGACGGGGAAGAACCCGACGTTTACAACGCGTATCGAAGTCACCGATTTTCTACATCACATGCTCCTACACAAGCTATTCCACAGAGCTAAGAAGGTGAGTTCCTTTTTAAAATAGTTCATTCATGAAAAAAAGTTAAAAAGCATTTTTGAAATTTTCTCGTTGTGGAAATTGTCATGTTCTCTAGACACATAACTTGTTTCTATTCCTTGCTTATCTTTTTTTGTTATTTCAGGTACCCGTCAGTGAACAAGAGTTGAAGGGCAAGTCTAAGAAGAAGGAGGCAGAGAAAAGCAAGAGTGGAGACGAGAAAGATGGAGAGAAAAGTCAGGCCAGTGCCTGTGAGGGGAAGGTAGTTTTTATTTATAACATTTTTAATCTCTATTATTTCAAGTATAGGAATAAAAGTTATAGACTACTAGCTTTTGCCCACGACTCCGTGCCCGTGGAAATAAAAAAACAAAAATAAATTTATGTGTTCTTCCAGTCTATCCTCTACAACTATGTCAAACATCCATCCCTCTAATTACTATTTGTTGCTAGCAATTTGGTGTTTGGTAATATTTTATTACTATTTGTAGCTCAAATTGGTTTACAAAGCAATATTAGTAATATAAGTTGCAACAATTCCAGGATACAAAAGAGAAAGAGAAGGAGAAGGATAAGGAGAAAGAGAAGAAGAAGCGCAAGATAAGGCTGGAGATGCACATGGATCAGGTGTTCCTGGACAGCGCGGACGCGTACGTGTGGCTGTACGACCCCATGCCCTGGTACTACTGGGTGTGCGGCGCGCTCGTCGTGCTCGGCACCATCGGCGTCTGCATGTTCCCGCTCTGGCCGGCCACCGTCAGGTACGCTGCACATAAACAAACAAACATTCAAAAATATACAGAGCAAACATAGTTGACAATTCACTCGAGATATTTTTCACATAATCACTAACACTAACATACTAATAATATAAATGCGAAAGTTTAGATGGATGGATGTTAGTAGGCTAAACTGCTGAACTGATCTCGATGTATTTTAGCATACATTTAGAGTATAGTCTGGTAGAATACATAGGAATTCACTTTTTTAAATTCGACACGGACATCGTGAGCAACAGCTAGTCTATATCTTCTATCTATCTTATACGGATAATAAAATTGGAGTGTCTTCTTGTAATATCAAACGAAGAATTCCAGATTTCGGGAAGATGATGTATTTACGTTACTGATAACAAAAATCACGTTTAAAAAATGTTTGTCTGTTTATCTGTCTGTCTGTCTGTCCGCAAGCCGCGTTTGTTCCGGGTAATCTCCGAAACGGCTGGTCCGATTTCGACCGGACGTTCACTGAAGAGTATCTGTCATAGACGGGCACATTATAGGCTACTTTTTTATCTTAATATTGCGTGGACGAAGTCGCGAGCAATCGCTAATACTTAATAAAATATAAAAATTCACTTAAATATTTTTACAGGAAGGGTGTATACTACCTGAGTATAGCTGCAGCAGCGTTCCTGGTGATGATAATAGCGCTGGCGGTGGTGCGCGTGGTGGTGTTCTGTCTGGTGTGGCTGCTGACCCTCTCGCGGCATCACCTCTGGCTGCTGCCCAACCTTACAGAGGATGTGGGCTTCTTTGCTTCCTTCTGGCCGCTATACAAGGTATGCTAACGATACGGATACGTGCCGTTGGCGATACGGTAACGACACGCCGACGTGACATCGATTATTCATTATGGTATAGACTTGCTGAATACAAGAACTTAGGGCCTGTCCCACCACTGGCTGACAGAGGCTCAGATAGCTTAAAAATGACGTCACTGTCAGATAAGGTAACAAAATCCGATATTTCCATTACATATTTTACATGTTGGATTGTTATCAAATAATTTGTAATTTGGTGGGACAGGCCCTTAATATTATAAATGCTAAAGTTTAGATGGATGGATGTTAGAGTTTGTAGCCTAAACGGCTGAACGGATCTCGATGATATTTGGTATAGATGTAGAGGAT
>LD688964.1:1571654-1582425 GCA_003118335.3 Papilio memnon
TATACCGTAATTTTAAGCACCAGTGCCCGCAGTACCCAATCTCACCTGCCCGTCCAGTTTAGCTGCGCATAGCTTCATCTGACGACGAGCAGATGACATTCCGGTTCCTAAGCATCGTATACAGTATGTAACATCTACAGTATGTTATAAATAAAAAGATTAATGGAAGGAAGAAACGCACTCAGAGTAATTTAAGCATACCTTGTATAAGTCCGCCGCAGTATCTGATACGAGTATGGCTATTGAAATTTCTCTAATCTACTTTCTATTAATTCAGAATAACTATTTTTTGTTGGTACAAAATTTCCAAAATAGGTTAATGAAAATTATATGGGAAATCTTTGTTCTGAATTTAAAAGTAAAAAGAGTTACCTGCGATGTAAGAATTGAAACCTCCTTCCCACAGAAACAATAAACAAACAGATAATTAAAAAAATACCCTTTCTCAGTCAATGTGTGTAACAAAAGAACTGCGAAATCACACCGATCTTAACTGTATGTAGTTGACATATTTAACCGTTGAAGCGATATTAAAAAGCCGTTTCTTAAAATACTTGATTAAACAAAGTTTTTATGTTCTTTGTTTTTTACAAAGGAATAAGTTTTCGATATTCCTGGCCAGTAACAATTTGATTATCTTCTACGAAATGGATGAGATCTGTTTAAGTTTGTACACGTGAGTGCACATTAGCAAAACAATTCCATGAAAAATAGGACTACATTTTCTTAGAAAGGAAAGTAACAAAACGTCTTTCGGGATCGCGAACACTATCAAGGTACTTGAGATAGTAATTCACTATTGTTTTTAATTTCACTACTTACCTATTCAACGTATGAGTAGAGCTATTCTACTCTAAACGGTGATGTACCATACATGATTTCTGCTTCAAAAATCCCTTGATAGATGGCGTTGCTAAAATGTAATATCTAGTTCAAGTATGTCTTTAATCAAGGAAATTCCATACGAAAAGAATTAGAGCCGGTACCAACATTCCCGTGCCGCATTCTGACACGCGAGCTCGTAATTAAATAATGAGAAACTCTGTACGCTCTACGCACAAATGTACTTAACTGTCCCGAATTCTAAATCAGTAGAAACTATTTTATCGAAGGTGCAGGTGACCTAACGACCTGTGTCTACATTCTGACAATAGGCATGTCACAAAACATGAATTTCAATTATCGTAACATATGTATTTGTGTTTTTTTTATACAGGTTGTAATATAGGTGTTTTACAGTTCAACTAATCGCTAGTGATAGTCATTTGTTAGTGGCTCATGTTTATAACATAACTAGTTTTCGGCCGCGACTGCGTCCGCGTGGGATTAAAAAAAACAAAAGTGAATATCCTATGTGTTCTTCCAGATTATCCTCTACATCTATGCCAAATTTCATCGAGATCCGTTAATTCGTTTAGGCAACAAACTCTAACATCCATCTAAACTTTCGCATTTATAATATTAGTAAGATTAAAATAGCAAAATGAAGTCTTAAAATTAGTTTTTGCTTTAGTTTATTCAATTATATTAACTTATAAGCTCCGAAGACAAATCGTGTTTGAATAGAAGCTTATCATAAAAAACGTTATCGAATAATGAGTGAGATAGACGTCGGTGTGTTTGAAAACCACCCGAATGACGTCATGGAGGCATTGAACTGTACTAATGACTGGATATTTTACCTCATACAATTTATATCCATCATAATCATTTCGTAACATAATGAGCTGGTGATATTTTAATGATGCGATTGCATTAAACATCATCACAACCGATAAAATTACTATATTATAATAAATAACGATATCACCATGGATATTGCGCGCCTACGCGTGAGCAACTTGAAACCGAATTAACTGCAAACTGGAAAATTACGCATAGAATATAGCCGCGCATAAAATTATAGAATTAATGAATACATTAGGAATATGGACGGATGAAGAAAAAATAGTGCTAAGTGAGGCGCCGGCGCCCGCCCGACGCAAGGATAAGCGCACGCGCAAGCTACACCAGAAATCACATTACATACATACAAATTTATACTTTTTTCACACAACATAAAGTTCAAATTCAATAAACCAACAGACTCTGCATACGATGTTCTCTAAATAAAGCGCTTGAATGCGCTCATGCGACCGTAGCGAGTCATTACGATACTTCGAGTGTTCCAAACAAACAAATATAAACCCTGGCGCACGGTCATAACGTTGCAATCTATCGATAGGATTATCTCTGTCTAATGTTACGTGTGAGAGCGAGATGCGAAGCGAAAAAATGTATCCGCAAACGCAACGATCCCGTTCGTTTTGACGTCGCGCGCGGCTGGCGATGTGATAAATATCTCGTTTCGGACAAATTACGCCAACGTACCATAATTCAAATATCCCTCTAATGCCCCAGTAGCCGGTTACTCCAATTACAAAAGATATCTATATCACGTGGGTTTATATTACGGAAAATTATTTTGAACTTCCTCCTTTTTGTTACAAGCTAGCAACACATATCGGTGTTCATAAGACAACTGCACTGACAAACCTTTCACACAGATTCTCTTAAAGAACAATTATTATAGTCAATGGGTACATCATCTCAAAACAAACTACTCAAGATTTCTTACGTGAATAAATAATACAAGCACTTCACAAGCATTGACAAACTATTAATAAAGTAAACATTGGCCATTTGATTGTCTGAGAGCACTGGACTCATGGATTACGTTCAGGTCTCACGGAATTATGGATACATCGACTCAAGAATTTATGGATTCATTCTCTCATGGATTCATCATGGACTCACGGCCACACGTACTCACGGGCTCAAAAGCGCCGTTCGAGTTCGAGCGTATATTTATAACCGCAGCAGGTGTGCTTGTAAGACGAAAAACATAAATTCGTATTCGATTAGATGAACAAAGCTTTACGTAATACGGAAACGAAAATTAGTACATCTTGTAGATTCCGTAAGAAATAAACAATAGTAACTACATAACATGACGGATAAATCAATTCTGCCAGAAAAATATCACAACCGCTATACAAGTGGCTTACCAAGGCGAAGGAAACTGCGTTTAGAAAGGTCTTGCAATTGTAATTGCTGAAATATAGTCTCATTTATTTTACTATCAGCTTAATTTCGTTCTTTCTATAACCAATAACCCCAATTCAAATAAGCCAAGCTACTCCAAGCCTATACTTATACCGTGCGTGTTTTATTATCTCATTCGCCGCCTATCTCCCGCGTCTGTCCCGGTCCCGACAAAAACTACAACGACCTTATCATGGAACACGAACATCGACTTAACCGAGGCCTATTTTTATTCTTTTGGTCGATGCTTTTAGCCATATCGGCGTCCCAACGTGATTTATAAGCCAGCGCTCGATTAACGGGTCGCCGGAAATCCATGCGAGTGGACGGAAACCTGTGAGACTCTAAAATATAGAAGATATTCGAAGCTCAATGTAATAGGGTTGTAAATATTAGTATAAAAGAAGATAAGAACAGACTAAAAAGGATTGTTTTAAAAGTGCTCGAAGATAAAGTTGGAAATAAAGGACTCAAACGACGGAGTTAAATAAAAGCATGAAAAAATTGAGGTACTAATCCCTTTAACTAAAACATAGTAACGAAAAATCCAAAGACAAAACTTGAAATATTTTGAATCGTATCCAATACATGGTTCGTCAAGTGGGTACTTTAAAGGCCGTGTCGACAGGTAGGCGATGACTCAGCGTATTCCGCAAACAAAATCAATCCTTAAAACAAACATTAAATCAAAACTAAAACAAACTGACAAGACCACTTAAAATATTTGCTCTACACTATAATAAAACAAAGACATACATTGAATTATGAAATTAAAGATTCTTTAAAACAGACTATGGTTAAACTTTTGATGAAATCATCATAAGTAATAGCAATATGATTTTTTCTAGCTTTTGATTGGCTTGTATTAATTAAATTAATTAAACAACCTTAGATATTTCTACTGCTGTACTTTTTTCGTTTCTCGCGAATGCTTGGTATATACGAGGATGAGATTAATCTCCGCTACTATTGAGATTGAAACCTTCATTACCATTTACAATCGCTACCACCGATAATGATTCAAAAATCTAAAAATCATTCTAAAGCAATTACTTTTCTATTTGGAACCAAAAATTGCAGGTAACTTTTTTTGTGATACAAAAAAATCGGCACCCCTTATTTGCCAATTGCAGGTAGACATACCTGAGTGGAGAACAAAAGAACCGTAGTCTGTTAATATAAGGTGGGCGATGTCAATCAACCCATCCTGCTTATTCCCGGAATAACCAACAAATGGATGCGATAACGCTATTTACAGGCATTTCGTCCTTACGCCCTAGTACCGTTCCTGATAACGGAACCTTTTTCTTAATTGATTTTCCCTGTTCTGAAGCCTGTTTTATCGCCGAAGCGCATTATGATGCGACCAGTTTATCGGACAGTATTCAACACTATACGTAATCTTTGAGATGGATAATAAATGTTTTATTGAAGGTAGACCTTTGGAATTAGAGCGCGATAACGATGTATATTCTAACAAATATAAAATGCATCTAAATTTATGGCCCCTTAAAAGATGAGAGATTATAAAATTTCAATTTGTACGACCCTTAGTATCACACTAAATGTATCTTTACTTTTTGTTGTTTATAATGTTTGAGAACAGTGAGAAAGATCTAGTGACATTATTAACAAACAAAACACTAAACAAGGGAACACGAATCGCATGTAACAAGAAGGACGTAAGTTATGAGTGTGGAGTTACACCGGTAGAGGTAGACCTAGAAAGAGATGGATGGATTGCGTGAAAGGTGACATGATCAAGAAGGGAGTGATGACTGAGATGACGGAGAGTTATTTGGAGGACGAAAACCCGGTGCGCCGACAGAGATAGATTACAAGAAGCGCTTAAGCGACTTAATGTTTTCAATTATAAGAGGACGAAGTTATGAGACAACTAGAAAACTATAGAGTTGTAGATATTTTAATAACAAAAGTGCATTAGATATGAAAGTGCGTGGTAATGCAGTCATCAGAAGCTGTCGTTACAGCAATCGATAGAGTGGCATCCGCTTTGGAATTGATAAAATAAAAGCGTATACTTGGGAAGTTGGTCTGATTACGAAGAAATGATATGTTACTCCTGTTTTTGTTTTAACATTGTGTTAGTAATTACGTGAGTACGTTGAACTTTAATCAAGAGAACAGAGATGTGTATGTACAGACTACCTTTTCCCCACAACTCCGTCCACGCGGATTAAAAAAAATTGTAAGTAGTCTATGTGTTCTTCCAGACTATCCTCTAAATATATGCCAAATTTCATCGTGATCCGTTCGCAATTTAGGCTACAAATTCTAACGAACATCCATCTATCTAAACTTTCGCATTTATCTATAATATTAGTAAGAGTAATAAGTAAGATTTTAGTATGGTATTAATTTGAATTGAAAATTCGAATTACAATCTTAAAAAATTGAGAATCTTTTAGTCTGATGGGCAGATTTAACAGTCCTGATCTAGGAATAAGATCACGAGCTATAAAAGTCCAAGATAACTTTATTCTGACTCAGAATCTCGAGTTTGCTTTAGTTTTGTGACTCACATGCAAAATTGTGATTTCTTGTACCGGCCACACACGATAGGTATTGTAGGATTTTTCATCACAAACTGTACACTGTGTGTAAGAAAATTCGTTTATGTCTACCAATTAAACCAGCCACACACGATAGATGTGCAGGTTACACTGTAGTGTTACCCTAGAAGGTAAAAACCGTGATGAAAACCTAACGTGTGTATCCTACATTATACGTTTCCCGTTCCTTGTTTTTGATTTTGGAACGCAAGATGGCGGACGTTTCAGAAACTTGTTGTTTTTGGCTTCGATTCAAGCAATATTTTGATTTCATTATTTAACAATTGTTAAAATATACATTGAGTGCAGAATACCATATCCTGTTTAAAACTAAACAGTGGTAATATCGTTTATTTTTTTATCTCCAGTTTAAAACACTTTAGTATGTGTGAAACTGATGAGTTTGGCATTTTGAAATTAGAGAAATTAAACGTATTTTTCAAGATGTGACCAAGAACGTTGAACCCGGCTAGACGCCATATAAGTATAAATTATCGATCTATAGTAATATAATAAAACGTAAACACACACTACTTTGTGGCGCAGTATGTCAGCAATAACAGCATATTTTCGAATAATTATTTCTTTAATAAAATGCTGTACACTTACGACACACTTTAGGCAATATATTTTCACGCTATTAAACTAAGGGGGTAAAAAAATTGGAAAAACCTTCATGTGGGAAAGAGACCATGAACTACAAGCTGCCAACATCAAGGAAGCAAGATTGCCATGGTACGGTAATTGGTATTTTGCCATTTGCAATTGAGAATTTGACAAATACAAACAATAAAATAATTTTATCTGTTAGGTAGTCAGTTATAAATACGATTACGACTGAATAGTGTTGATGCCTATAGTCTTCCACTATATTTTAAACATGTAATCGTAATCAGTTAAGTTAGTAGCATGATTGTTGATTGCTAGTCTATAAAGGCGAGTAAAAAAAGAGCACTTGAGAGCGCAGATGTTTAAGCAATTGTGGGTATTCACTTAGGGACCTGGTAACAGATGTAGGGGAACCGTTGCTGCGCTTGCAGCTTAGAGTGGAATAGTCTCGCAGCTATTTTTAGATATTTAACGTTGCCCGTTCAGAGATATACCAATTTAGAAACAATTCTATACTGTTAATTAGAAAAATGTATTGAATTTACATTCTATTTTGAGAAACTTGTTGATTTCTTAATAGAATCACGGGAAATCAGTTAGATGTAATTTCAAATTTAGTTTTGATTTTCAATGCGTGTTACGATGATTATCGTCAATCATAATTATGAAAAGGTATGTAAAAATCTATATATATAAAAGAAAGTCGTGTTAGTTACACTATTTATAACTCAAGAACGGCTTTACCGATATGGCTGAAAATTGGTGAGGAGGTAGCTTAAAGCCAGGAGACGGACATAGGATACTATTTATTCTGTTCGACAGCGATGGATGGATGGATGTTTATTAAAGTTTGTAGCCTAAACGGGTAAACGAATCTCCATGAAATTTGGTATAGACGTGGAGGATAGTCTGGAAGAACACATAGGCTACTCACTTTTGTTTCTTTTTAATTCTATGCGGACGGAGTCGCGAGCGAAAGCTAGTATTTTAATATAAATATTTTGTATAATAAAATAAGGATTATCTTTAATACCAAATGCCAACGAAAATAAACAATATCCTTCAACAGAAGCCATTTCATTAACATAATGCGAAACATTTCGACAGCTAAGCGACAGATTAAAAAAAACGTAAATGGTTTGGTATTAAAAATGCAAATAACAGAATATACACGCTTGATATCGTGGCTTCTATTTTTATCGAATCTTTAATTCAAGTGAGAATGCTACACGCAGAAGCGTTTTAATTACAATGAGTATAAATATTCAGAACTGTGGACATTTTAACAACTAACCGACTGAAAGTGGTCAACCAATGCGTACAGAGAATTGTACCTTTTACTACAAACACCATAAAGCCCAAGGTCGTTTAAAGGGCATTAGAAGTGCAATACTCGGAGTCTCATTGCGAAATAATTTATGTCGTTTGAAATTTAATACAACTATGTATTCGCGACTTTGTTCGCATCAAATATTTAATTCAAATTATCTTAAAAATGGGCCAATTATAAATTGCCGGATTCACATTCTTGAAAATGTTGTTTTGAGTCATTTTTATATTGATAATTCATCATTTTATTAAATTTTTACGGGGTATGGTAAATAATGAAAATGTTATATTACTTAATAGATTATCTTTGCACAAACAAAGCCTTAGGCGCCGGGTCAGGAGCCAGGGGATTGATTGCATCTCCAACGGACAATACAATAGCTTACCTCGGGGCTCTTAAGACCCCATAGACTATAGACCCATAGACTATAATTAACCATTATTTATTTAAATTCCTTTCCCTTCGATTATCTGGATTCTTTTCTCTAAAACGTTTGAATTTTTACTTTTTAAGCTTTTGATGTTTGGGCTTCTCGCATATTTGTATAATATAACAATTTTTTGCATGTCTTACGGCCGAATATTAAAACGACAATTATATATGTAACAGCGATTTAAATGACCAAGCTAACTCCGAATTGCTTTTAAATTTTGACGTCTATCAGATTGGAAGCTTACGAAGCGAAGTATTTCGTTTCAGTATTTGGCCTACAGTCGCGAATAATTCATCGAGATAAATACGCCCACATCATTTATGACAAAGGTATTCCCTTAATCCATTCCCACGGTCACTTATAACCCACGCATGGTCTTTCTTTTTGTTTTTGCGATAACATTATATCTATACTAATATAATAAAGCGTAAACAGACATTCTTTGTTGCCTAAGATGTCAGCAATTACAGCAAATTTTTGAATAATTCTTTTTTTAATAAAAAGCCCTACACTTACGTCACGCTTTAGGCTATATATTTTCACCCCATTAAGGTAAGGGGGTAAATATTTTGCTTAAAAACCCAAATGTTGGAAAGAGACCATAAGTTGCTGCCAACATTAAGGAAGCAAGATTGTAAGCTAATTGGTATTTTGACATTTGCAATTGATAATTTGACAAATGAAAACAATAAAATAAAGTTTTTATAATTTCACGCGGATGAAGCCGCACGGGAACAGCTAGTTGCTGATAAAAGGCAACCTTTTAAACGATAAGTGTTATTGAATGACATTTTTAACACGTTTCATACAACTAAGATTTTTTTACTACAGTCAACTCACATACATGCGTTACTTAGTTTAAAAATAAATTTAATTTCAATAATATTAACTATTAAATTACTAGCTTTCGCCCTCGACGGCATCCGCGTGGAACTTAAAAAAAAACAAAAGCGAGTAGCCTATGTGTTCTTCCAGACTATCCTCTACATCTATACCAAATTTCATAGAGATCCGTACAGCCGTTTAGTCTAGAAACTCTACAAACATCCATTCATCCATCTAAACTTTCGCATTTTTAATAGTAAGATATAACTGCGGCTGGTATAAATTGTCTATTATAACGTCTATTCAATTTTAAACCGTAATGCAATGCATTAAGATTCAATTTACTAACTTCATTTATTTGATTTTTCTTACAAACATGCAAAACGTACCATGAGTCAAATGACGGGATTCTCATAATTATTTATAAGGCATTACGAATTAATTTCGCATGCACGAACTGTATTGTGAACTTATACGGGCGTGTTTGTCCGGGTGTCATACGGATGCCGCAGGAGTTACCAACTCAAAGGTACCGGTTGATTAATATTTAATTGCAAAAGAACTAATATATGCCTTGTTTTGTATTAAACGTTTTGCAGTGTTGAATTAATAAGAACGGAAATTTCATGAATAAACTACTTATACCTAAAGTTTTCGAATTGAATTTCTATTCATAAAAACATATACAATAAGTTAGTTATTTTTAATTATTCTTTAACAGTCTTAAATACAAAAATTATAAAAAAATAGACGATTTAATATACCTAAAGAGCAATATTTAGTTGTACAGCAATGACCAAAAGTTTTTAACTCCTGCATTTATAATCTATGCACTCATAGATTATATCATAAACGGTCTACGTTTGCCATTTGGTTTCAATTTATTAAATTCGGTTGGCAAATCACTAACATGTCCATAATATGTTTAATAAATTATTTTTATATTGATACCCTCAAGTATTCGAGGCAAATAGATTAATTTTAATCATTAAATATCTAGAACTAGTCTTAACCTACATTCCATGCGGAATGTACGCATATACAGTGTGTTCCAAAAGCAAGCAATTAAGAAAGACTGTAATCAGTTTTATAAATAAAACTATACAAAACAAAAACAAAGAATCTATAGTTCTCGGAGCGTCGCTAATGTCTAGTCTATGGATTAGGTAAATATAGGGATACATTAAATGGAATAATAATGAGGTATTTAATTCAAAATTCAGGTGACAGTGTACACAATCATCATTATCATCACCAGTCTTTGTCTGCCCACTGCTGGACATAGGCTTGTGTAACACAATTCTCCCGCAAGATGGCGCGCGTGACGTCACAGCGTACATCGCGTTCGCGGCCGCGCAACTCGTAAAAAGGCCTTTAAAAATATTTCAGAGTGCAATAAAATTCTTAAGCAACAGTTGCCTTAAGTGTTGAATAATTAATGCGGCTCGTAGACAGCGATATACTGCGCTAGTCTCACGGTGACCACACGTTTTACTGGCATAAGGACTAGATAAATTCAAACTAAGAAACACGGAGTCTAACAGAAATAACCCAAGAAACGTACCAATATCGAAACAATGTATCACATAAGTTGATAAACCAACTGATCCTAATCCTAATTATTCTTGTCTAATTAACTAGCTCTATATTTTAATATTCTTTCCCATAAATCCGTTACCTTTAGTCAACAAACATGATTGAAATAAAACTTGGACAATACATGTGTTTATCTAAGTGATAAATGCATAATATGTGATTAAATATTATCCATATTAATACATGGCAATTATTAACGTGCAGTGGCGCTGGCGCCTCGCCTCCGCACGACCACAGATAAACAAACATGGCGTGGGCTGTCAGGGCGTTTGGCGCGCAAATATACAAGGCGAAATATTCTCGATTTGCAAAGATACTTCA